>BTPG01000002.1:191323233-191365733 GCA_036245525.1 Semisulcospira habei | reverse complement strand
GCACGCACACACACACATGTGGATCACTCTCTAAAGCTGTGTACCAAATGTGTGACATTGACCACACAATGTTATTTTTGTGTGTTTTTTTGTAAATAAAGATTTATATCCTAATTTTATATAAGAAAAAAATAAATATTTGCATTCATGAATTTGCATGTTTTTGTGAGGTGGTAAAGATGCGATCCTCCAACATTTAAGTATGGAGAAAACCAAATTCATTCGAGCTTCGCGCTCTGTCTCCGAACCTCTTTCAAACTGACAGAGTGCACTACTAGCCTTCCGCTGACAACCGGAAGTGTGGAGCTTCCGCTGACAACCGGAAGTGTGGAGTTATCTGAAAATTAGACTGCAGAAACGGCCTTTTTTGAGTAGGGTTCCCGACAGAGTTATCTTAGATATGTTTGAACGGATATAAAACAAAATCCGATAGTACAATCGTATATGTCGTATATAGTCTCAACTAAACATACCCTAAACACATTTTAAACGCCTTTAGAGATTTATATTAGTATTGAGATGCAGCGTTTGTTTTGCTTTAAAATAAAGACTATAACTGTAGGACTATCGACCGTAAGACTATCGATACGTGGGACTATCCGCCATAGGACTCTGTCAATGCAAAGCGTAGGACTATCGATACGCAGGACTATTAATACGTAGATTATTCTACGATGTTCCTTGTCTGGAGATAGAGGGCAATGGAGGCCAAATCGGATGTCTGTTCCCCGTGCTAGACTTATTTTACACCTGGAAAGTAAAGTGCTTAGGGGCCTGTTTCTTTAAAACGGTCATTGTCGGCAGTGAAAATGTTCTTTGTTTGTTGGTTTTTGTTTTGTTTGAGATTATGCCAGCCTATAGCGATCCCGCTATAGGCTGGCATAATCTCAAACAAAATAAGCGCTCCGATTCACCGGGCGCTGCTAGATCGTGTTGGCCCCATGACAAAGTTGCACCGCATTTTCTACCTTCTGTCAGAATAAATATGCCACATCACACGTTTCAATACGAACAGTGATTAGCTCAAAATATCTTTTCTAAAGCCAGTATTTTTTTACGATACAGACGGTCTTATAGAACTCCGACGCCGTATATGAAAGTAATAAGTTATTAACCACGTCTGAGTCCTTTTTCCACGTGTAACATTGTATGATTGATGTGTGAACAATGTGTCTGCTGGCTCATGCGTAGACCAGCGATGTTGCACCCAAAGAGTCAAAATTTTATTGATATTTCCTACAGGGCACTGAGATGGTGTTTACCCATCTCAGGTTATTCGTCACGGTGGACACTATCTCACTGCAATGTGAAACATCTAGTATTCAGCGCAGGGTTACTAACCTGCTCCAATATCGTGAGCTGTACTAGGACAAAGGCATGCAAAACCTTGTAGGTGCAACTTTTGTACGCGAACGACCCAGAACTGACTTGTTTGTGCGGTGTGTTTTGTTAGAGTGCGAAGGCGCGGGGCCGCACGGTGGTGGCAACGGCTAACGTGGCATCTCAAGCCTTTCTGGTCGACAAGATCGTGGTGCTGAACAAGGGGCTGAAGGTGGAGCAAGGCACATACCAACAGCTTATAGCCAGAAACGGACTGTTTTCCTACCTCGTCAGATCGGAGGTGCTGAGCTTAATTATTATTTTATGCGCCTTAGTTACATATTAGTTTGCTAAATGAAAACTGGTGATAGGTCTTAAGAAAGTTGACTTTTATTGTCCTAGTGACAAAAAAGTCTAGGTGCCAGTGATCAAAAAAGTAAAGGGATACAATTGTGTTCGTTCACTTGGAAAAAAAGCCACCCTCATCCACTTTATGAAACAAAATAGTACTGCACTGCACGAGGAACGTCACAATATTATTTGCAGAGACAATAGTGGTCCAGTTGATTTTCAAGATCACTTTTACATTAGAACCCTCCACACACACACACTCCATCCCTAACCCCCCTCCCTCCCCCCTCCCCCCCACACACACACCCAAATAGTCTAGTCTCTGCAAATAGATTCTCAGTGTCTGGAGGTCAGCACTGAAGGCCAGGGCCTTATGGCCATATTTTAACAGGACAAAAGCACCAAACTTTCTCAGGTATTTTCATTTTAGAAGGGGTGCCCACGCGTCCGAGCTTCTGGGTAGGGTCACGTGACATTTTATTTAAATGTTTAGATTACAGCGGGTCCAACTGACTCACTAGCAGCTAACACCCTTAGGGTCTGCCCTGATGCCCAGATTGTCTTCCTTACTGATGCCATGTCTGTCCTTGAGGCAGCAACAGCAAGCAAACTGCCACGTCTACAAGAGGCACAGCAAAACATCAAGTGCACCAGACTGGTGCTGCAGTGGATCCCTTCACACTGTGGCATCTACGGCAATGAAGAAGCTGACAGAATGGCAAAAGTGGGCGCAGAGAAAGAACAAGATGAAAATGGAGTCAGCTTCACAGAGATGAAGACCATCATTAAGTCTGTGTACAGACCACCACAACGGCCCCTAGACAGTTACCATCAGCTGTCCAGACAAGAGCAGGTGACCATCTTTCGTCTGAGGACTCCTACGACACTACGGTGTACCCACAAAGCTCGTCCGCCTGATCAAGAGCAGCTACGATGGCATGACATGTCGCGTGATCCACGAAGGGCAGTTCACCAGGGAGCTCCAGGTCAGAACCGGTGTCAGGCAGGGGTCTTTGCTGTCTCCGTTCCTCTTCCTACTGGGTCATGACGAGGATCACAGAGCACAGACGAAGTGGAATACAGTGGACACTGTGGACACAGCTTGACGACCTCGATTTTGCAGACGACTTGGCATTACTGTCCCACACTCATCAACAAACGCAGGACAAGACCACGAGGCTTGCTGACATCTCGTCCCAAGCGGGCCTCACCATCAACAAACAGAAAACAAAGACAATGAGGCTGAACGCAACCAGGGAAGAACCAGTCTTGCTTGCTGGCACCCCGTTGGAGGAGGTGGAGTCCTTCACCTATCTCGGGAGCATCATAGACAAAAAAAAGGCGGCACTGATACAGATGTCAGAGCACGAATCGGTAAAGCCAGAGCAGCCTTTCTCCAGTTGAAAAAAGTGTGGAGTTCCAGACAGCTGTCACAACACAACAAAGTCCGGATTTTCAACTCCAACGTAAAAGCAGTTCTCCTATATGGAGCAGAGACTTGGAGATTGACAAAAACCACAGTTAGTAGAGTACAGATCTTCATAAACAGTTGCCTTAGAAGAATTTTGAAAATCCACTAGCCAGAGAAGATCAGCAACGTCAGAGAATAAAATTGGGCGAAGAACCAGCTTCCAGTATCACTAGGCAGGCATTGGCAGGGAAAGAGGAAAAGAGGCAGGCCGAGAAACACCTGGCGTCGAGACCTCCAAGCAGACATCAAGAGACTGGGAACCACCTGGAGTAAAATCGAAGCAGAAGCACAAGACAGGAGTCGCTGGAGGTCTCTCGTTGACGGCCTATACCCGGGGAGGGGTGACAGGCGTAAGTAAGTGCCAGTGGAGAGAGACTTTAGACATCCAAATGGGGTGCGGAACCAGGTCCCAGTGAGGTAATCTAATCGGGAAGCGACCTCAGAAACAAGAAAACTGTCTGTCGCTATTTGCGGAATCACAGCCCCCGATGGAAAAACAAATTAACCCCCGGCAATGGCAATATCACCACGTTATGATTGTTGATCTTAAAATAAATGCTTTTAAAGTTTATGATGCTAACCGTAGCTGGTTTGAGGCACTGTGTAAAGGCATATTTGATCAATTAAGAAAACTACATTGTTATATTGAAAGTGTTACATTCAATAAAGTGACATTACACCTGCAGGACAAGACTTTAAGACACACACCAGAGAAGTGGTTGATTTGTTTTGGTCACTAAACTAAATTTATTTATTGTAGCTACAGCTAATACAGTATTACATAAGGTGCGCCAGCGGTAATTTTTTTCCATTTATTATTTTGTCGGACAAATAAAAATGACGGACAATGCTCAAAACCCATCAGGCTCGACAAGTCAACCATGTTTAAGAAACTTACCTATATCTAATAGTAACAATGTCTACTGAATCGATAGAAAACTCTTTTTCTGTTATACAAGATAATCTTCTTTGAGGCAGTGTAAGACCCAGATTGTTGCCAAAATAGAATTTACTAGAGTAGACGGTGAAGTGATTGTATCGTATATCTCGACCATACAACACACAGTTAACACAAGAAGAGAACTAGAGAACGTGTTTAGAGAAAGACTGTTGCCTGACTTTCTTGAAGCAATTGACAGAGCAAAAATGAAGGGGTCTGGTTGGCACGTGTGCATGAACTACAACTAAAAACAGTCAAGATATCATTAGGTATATATTAGGTAAATCATGGATACCACTGCCAACAAAGGTTGCAAACAAAAAGGCTGTCGTCAATATACAGAACAATGACCACCATTGTTTCATGTGGTGTGTCCTTGCTAAACTACACTTTGTAAAAACAAAACCTGAGCGTGTATCTAACTACACCAAATTTGTAAACGAACTCAACTTCAGTGGTATAGATTTCCCTGTTAAAATAGAAGACAGACTTGTTTGAAAAACTAAATCCTGGTATATCTGTAAATGTATTTGTATGGGATAATGAGTCTGTTGACAAGTTACAACCAATTAGAGTATCACCAATTGCTCCAACCTACGGACAGCCAGAAGATAAACATGTTGACATGTTGCTAATTGGTGATAATGATAACTTTCACTACACAATTATCAGGAGTATGTCACATCTAATTCATAATCATGTTTCAAAACGCAATGGCAAACAGGAAGTGTGTAAAAGATGTTTACAAATATTCTCCAATATTAAAGTTGCGCACAAACATGTCTTGCACTGTAGGTCAGCTGATGACATACAAACAGTACTTAAGTATCCAGATCCTGGTAGTCAAGTATATTTTAAGAACTATGGGAATCAACAAAAGCTGCCGTTTGTAGTGTATGCTGATTTTGAATCACTAGTTGTTCCATTAGGGTCCTGTTCCAGAATCATTACCAAAGACTATAAAATTGAGTGATCAAGTGGTGTGTTCTCATGGGTACATTATTGTTAGGTCAGACGGACAGCATTCAGAGCCTGTTATCTACAGGAGGGAAAATGCAGCATGTCTGTTTTTAACAGAAATGAGACAACTGTATAGTCAGGTAGTCACATCTGACATGTGAGATAATGATCTCACATGTCAGATGCCTTTGGTAATGACAGAAGAAGACAAACTGAATTTTGATACAGCTGTGACGTGTTGGATTTGTGAACAACTTCTGGGTGATGAAAAAGTTCGTGACCAAGATCACATAACTGGATGCTACAGAGGTGCTGCACATAACAAATGTAACTTGCTATTAAAAATAGATCCAAAGACATATAAGTTACCAATCTTTTTTCACAATCTAAAGGGGTATGATTCGCACATTATCATGCGTGCTGTGAACGAGTTTTACAAAAACATTAGTTGTTTAGCGCAGACAACTGAGAAATATTTGACTTTTAGGTTAGACAACAAATTAGTGTTTTATGACTTTATGCAACATTTGTCTTTAGGGTTGGCTAGTCTGGCAGAAGGTCTGCCTGAATATCCAATAACAAGTAAATATTTTGAGCCTGAGTTAATTAAGAAAGGTACGAGTACATTGTGTACATTGTACATTGTGTTTGAAGAAAGGAGACTGTCACCAAAAGCGAATTTTTTTTGTCTACCTTAAAGGTATTTCTGACTCTGATTACCAACATGCGCTCGATGCATGGGATAAACTAGGGTGTCAGACGATTGGTGACTTACACGATCAGTACTTGAAAGCTGACGTTTGCTTGCTTGAAAGTTACCGTGAAAAGGGTTTGTTGCACTACAGTCTTGACCCTGCTTGCTACATAACTAGTCCTGACATGGGATGCACTTTTGAAATCCAGTAAGATATTTATAGACCTGTTTTCTGATCGCACGATGGTTGAAATGGTGGAACGTGGATTGCGGGAGGCTTTATAGTATTGCTGCGAACAATTTAATGCCAAAGCCAACAACAAATATCTGGATGACCTTGACTTTGACCCCTCAAGGTCAAGGTCATTCATTACGTACGTGGACACGAACAATTTGTATGGCTGGGCGATGTGTGAGTTATTGCCCTTGAAAAACTTTTGTCTGCATGATTTGTCACAGTATGACATAACACAGTTAACAAACTATATTATGAATCATGACCGAAATGATGCGAAGGTTTGGATCTTTGAAGTCGACCCGCACCATCTACATGATTACCACAATGATCATCCATTGGCTGTTGAGAAAATGAGTTTGACAGGAAAAAAAGAAGAAACTAAACTTGTACGAAATTTGAATGACAAATTCAATTACGTTTGTCACTATCGCTTGTTGCAGTTTTACATCAGATACTAAAGAAAGTTCGCAGAGGAATTCAATTTGACCAGAGTGCTTTCATGAAAGATTACATAATGAAAAACACAACATTGCATGCGACATAGATAACTCGCTGTCAAGTGTAACACCCAGGTTTCTCACACTCGCAGAGAAGCCAATGAGTGTTCCATCCACAGACAATGATGACGGTAAGCTACCAACATTGCTTCAGTTTTGCCATCATTTAACATCAGTTTGTTGGTGGTCATCCATGATTTGACATGGTCAATGCGCTGGCTTATACTTTGGACGGCATTCACAGCTCGCTCGACAGTATCACTTTTGTACATCTGCGTATCATCTGCAAATGCATGATGCGAAATGGAGCGACTACAAATCAGGTCGGACAGGGGCTGAACATACAGTAAGAACAATACAGGTCCTAGGACCGAGCCCTGGGGTACACCAAACCGAAGAACGACAGCCGTCGACAGAAACAATCTGGGATCGTTCAGTCAGGTATGAAATAAACCATGCCAGGACTGTGCCTTCAATGCCAAATACAGATTGAAGACGGCACAGCAAAATTTCATGGTCAATAGTGTCGAACGCACTGGACAGGTCCAGCAAAGATCTGCTCGACCAAAGCACAAAGCAGGTCATTGAATATCTTCAGCAAAGCTGTTTCAGTGCTACGATGGGGACGATATGCAGACTGGAATACACTGAACAGACTATTAGAGTTGACATGCTTTAAAGTTTGAACAAGGACAATTTTCTCAAGAATCTTTGATAGAAATGTAAGATTGGAAACTGGGCGATAGTTTTTCAGTACATTTGGGTCTAAAGATGGTTTCTTCAATAGAGGTTTCACAAGTGCAGTCTTGAAGCTTTCAGGAAAAATACCAGTGGAGAGAGAGAGTTGTTGATGACTTGTGTAATGGCAGGCAAACATCATGTGCATGCTCCGGAATGCACTCCGACCCAGCCCCATTTCAAAGTCTACTTTATTTTTTAAATACGGTAAACAACCAACACACATACACAAAAATGCTCGGACCCCCCTGTCTCTGGCTCGGTCCTCCTCATTTAGATGTGCTGCTTTGCCGTTCCTACCCCACAAGATTCCAAAATGGATTAGCTTTAATAAGTTAGCTAAAATATCTTAAGAAATTTTAATTTCTTCACCATACTGTTTAAAACTTTGAACTGTAGCTATCTTGTTGCATCTTGCACTTTTTTTAGAAGTTAATTTATTGAATCATATTGCGCATGAACATTAACAATTCACGAGCAGTACATTTTACATTGGCCATATCAGATTACATTTTTATGTTTGGTTTGTTTGCAATCGTTAAATTTTTCTTCAGATTATTCTTTTCATGACTGTATCTGTTCTTTAGATAGACTAAGTCAGTAGACATTTTGCTTGAGGAGTCATTTGTAATGCATTTTAGTGTGTCTCTTGAATTTTGAATGTTGAATTTAATGAGTGTAAAAGACATAAAGGTTGAATTTAATGAGTGTAAAAGACATAAAGAGACAAAAAAAGTATATAGTTACTGTTATAAATGATCAAGAAAAATTAAACACAATTGGCCATATCAGATTACATTTTTATGTTTGGTTTGGTTTTATGTTTGGTTTGGTTTTATGTTTTACTTTACTTTGTAACCTTCCTAAAATATTAGCACTGGCAGTCTCCCCTTTTCTTTTCATTTATCACTACAATATCGACTGCAACCCCTTCCCCCCTTTTGGTAGGTTCTCTTTTAGGGTGCATGGAGATTTAACTCTGGGTGGTGGCATGGAATGTATGCCCCTGCAGACACCACAGTAAAATGTGGTTGTCATTGCAGGTAGGCAGAATTTCCTGCCTCCTCCAGTATTGCCGATGGTGTGCTGAGGAGGTCGCCAAGACCGAAACAGCTGTCCACACCGGCTAAATATCTGGACCCCCCTTGGGGGACCTAGATTTAAATTTCCATGCACTGAGTGGCTGGAACAGTGGATATGTGATACGCCCCCCTTCGGGGGGGCTTCCATATGCATTGCTTTCGGTCACTTTCTTAGCGCCCCCTCTCTTTCCTATCTCTTTTTTTTTTTTTTTTTTGTGCTTTGGCCACAGTAGATCTATGATCACTGGTCGATCATGCACATTTCTCTCCCCTGACAGTGCTATAACCTACTTTACTTTGTAACCTTTTATGTTTGGTTTGTTTGCAATCGTTAAAGTTTTCTTCAGATTATTCTTTTCATGACTGTATCTGTTCTTTAGATAGACTAAGTCAGTAGACATTTTGCTTGAGGAGTCATTTGTAATGCATTTTTACAGTGTACCTCTGTGTAGCAGAATGCCTGTTTGACTCAGGCTTGACTCTTAAAGAAAAAGGAAAATGAAGCCCAAATGCGACCATCTTGTGACGGTCACTGTAAGAATCTTACTGCGACTCTCCAGTGACCGTCACAAATAAGACCTACACGTGACCATACTGCGACCGTCAAAAATGAAACCTAATGTGACCATGATGCGACCATCACATCTGCAGGTTTTTTTGTGTTTTCTTTATTCGCCGGAATTTATTTGTGACAACAAAAAAATAATAGTCGGCGTTCGTGCCGTGCTGATGTAAAAAAGCGGATATGCAACCAAAACGTGTCTGAAAAGGGGCAACAGTTTGCTTTATGCTACAAAGGTACACTTTATTTCAGGACAAAAAGCCAACTTTCTAAAATTCGATCATACCTTTGCCATGCGAAATCGACTATACAGGGCAGTATTGTTTTTCCTCTGTTTATTTGCTGTCATATTTTTTGTTGTTGATTACTGTCAGTTTATAAAATAGTTCTGTTTGAAGATAAGACTGATGAAACAGTGACATTTTAATGCAGAACCGTTTCTTCTGTTTTTGAAGATAAGGACCGGGATAGCAGACAAAGACAACAGTTCTCAGGGTGAGCGAAACATAATTTACAACTACTTTATCGCCCTTTTGTATATCATAAGCGCTTGTGTCCTATATAGTGCCCCCTTAGGACGGATTTTTTAAGGTTTCCTGTACATCATTTCACAAACAAACGCCATCCGAGACATCCGAGATTCATTTGAGCGTGGTAACCACGGTGTCACTCAAACAGAAGTGGGCGTCGTCGGCTCCAAAAGTAGGTAACTGCAATATTTTAATAATTTTCTGGGTGCTGGAATTTTACTGGTTTTAACAATGAAACCATAGGCAAATTACATGTACTAATATTTGTTTTATTTCTAAATATTTGAAATTACTAAACTGGTATAAATTAACCAGTTAGGTCTGCATGTCCTACTTTTTATACATTTTCATCTGAATTGTATCTGTTTGTTGTATACAGGCTATGTTTTTATTGGTGTAATGAAGAAGTGGAATTTCTACCTTCTTTTCCGTGAGACATATTTTAACATTTATTGAAAGGATTGATACTAAAACAATGTACTTGTCATATAGTATTCTTCCAAATATTAGATTCTGTTATGAGAAAATAACAACCAACAAAGAATGTAAAATCAAGTCATTGACTAATGAGGCCATCTTGACCTGATTGTTTTCCTCTTGAAGTAAACAATAGCAAGCTGCTGACAGAATTGCGCTTGATGGCTTCTAATTAAACTGAAATTAATTAAACTTTTTTTTCAATCATAGTCTGGAGGTGGAGCCGATGATGTTAAATAGCTCAGTCACTCAACCGGAAGTCTCTCAGTATGACAGAAATAAAAGAAATAAAGAAAAACTTATCTTTATTTGTTTAGAAGACCTTGTACTTTTTCCTATTCTATCTTTTTTTTACTTATTCTAAAAAAGTTGCTTTCAGTTCTTTTACATTTACGGGTTGACTACGCATCTTATTTTCAATTCAGTCTTCTGTCATTTGTAATTGTCCAAATCATTCTTCACTCTCTTAAACTCACCATCATCGATTTTATTCTCTTCTAAATCTTTAATGATAAGAAGTTTCATACAAGAGTAATTGCTCAAGCAAGAGTAATTATTATGTTTCATGCTTTTGTAACACAACAGTAGGATCAGGTCTACCTTTTTTATCTGTAAGAAGATACCTTCGTCTTCATAATATAGTATTAGTTTATCTCTGCTATTGTTGTCTATATAGCTTGGAACAAGACTCACAGAGTTACACTTTGCTAAATGTTAAGTTTACTTCTTCAGTAATTACATAAGGACTAATAAATTATGTCCCAATCAATTGCGGGAGCTGCAGTAACCACTTTGTTACCATCTCGATTATCAATACCATTAGTTAGCAACACTGGTTTACTTGCATCAAGGTTTGTTAAAGTAATAACCATTTAGATAACCACATAATGAAAAGCACAATAGAATTAAAACACCAACAAGTGTTAGGCAAAACCGTTTCAATTTATCGTGGATGCCTTAGCACCTACTTATGACCAAAAATTAATTCAACTAAATCCACTCGACATAGCTGTGTGAGAAGGAGATTCCTTTCAAGTAAAAGTTCCAAATCCCACACTCATCAACAAATGCAGGACAAGACCACGAGACTTGCTGACATCTCGTCCCTAGTGGGCCTCACCATTCACAAACAGAAAACAAAGACAATGAGGCTGAACACAACCAGGGAAGAACCAATCTTGCTTACGCCTGTCACCCTTACCCGTTGGAGGAGGTGGAGTCCTTCACCTCTCGGGAGCATCATAGACAAAAAAGGCGGCACTGATGCAGATGTCAGAGCACGAATTGGTAAATCCAGAGCAGCCTTTCTCCAGTTGAAAAAAAGTGTGGAGATCCAGAGAGCTGTCACAACACACCAAAGTCCGGATTTTCAACTCCAATGTAAAAGCAGTTCTCCTATATGGAGCAGAGACTTGGAGATTGACAAAAACCACAGTCAACAGAGTACAGACCTTCATGAACAGTTGCCTTAGAAGAATTTTGAAAATCCACTGGCCAGAGAAGATCAGCAACGTCAGACTCTGGGAGAGAACAGAACAGATAACAGCAGAGAATGAAATTGGACGAAGAAGATGGGAGAGAACTGGGAGAGAACAGAACAGATAACAGCAGAGAATGAAATTGGACGAAGAAGATGGGGATGGATCGGTCACACTCTGAGAAAGCCTTCACTAGGCAGGCATTGTCATGGAACCCCCAGGGAAAGAGGAAACTCCTGGCGTCGAGACCTCCAAGCAGACAGCAAGAGACTGGGAACCACCTGGAGTAGAATCGAAGGAGAAGCACAGGACAGGAGTTGCTGGAGGTCTCTTGTCGACGGCCTATACCCGGGTAAGGGTGACAGGCGTAACTAAGTAAGTAAAAGTTCCAAATCCTTTTGATTATTACCTAAACCCACCAATAACAGATGATTCAACTGCAAGAAAGTGGTCCTAAAGTCCATTACATGTTTCAAAACCAGCTTAACTTTGCTATACTATGCTCAACTACTATCTGTGGTGTTTTATATACAGACCACTTAAATCATTCAGCCAAACTGATTATGTCTGTGTATCGTTTCCACACATATTACCAGCTTAATAAAATACTGTCAGAACTCCATGTTTCACTACCAACTAAATCCAGTTTATGTGTTCGAACGCATCTGTAATGAATTTAATATTAGCACCAAGTATGACTTTACACAAAAGCTTGATGATCACCATGTCTCAGTCACAGACAATACCCCCAAGATTACTACCCAAGTCATACTTCATTAACACAAAAAAAAATAAATCTGCTTAAGCTCAGTAGAACCACTTTTGTCTTAGAAGTGACGGATTTGCTCAAGCAGGAATCAAACTTATTAATGAGTCTTAATGAGTATGTGGGATGCATGCTTGGGAGCACAAGCTCAAACAAAATCAAATATCGTAAAAGGAAGTGGCAAATTTGAAGCACAAAAACAGTTTCTTGCAAACCTGGAAGATGTTATATACTCAGCAGTAGATCTCTGATCAAGCATACAACGCTATCAAGACGTTCTCAGGTATGCCAGATCAAAAGTTGACTTTGTGGTTGGCATTGGGTTATACATGTTACCATCTGACCTTCAACTGCAAATGGGGATGATAAAAAATTATAATAATTAAATAATCGTTGAGTGGGATGATCAGAAATTAGGACTCAATCAATCAGTAAACTTAAACACACATTTACAACCTGCGTCAGCGCTAGCGGTGCAACCAGTTACACTCGTACAACCACCAGCACCGGAACAACCCCAAACACACATGTCAGAGTGAACTGCATTAGTAATAGGGCTTACTGAAATAGGGATATTACTTCTTTACCTGTTTTATTAAATATCCTGTGATTAATCAAAAGACCCTCACATGCTCCGCCATAAAACCGACTACATTTCCCTGCTGTACTGATCAACCAACTGACAACACTCCCTATTATGCCAGGCTTATCCATTGATTTCACAGCCAGTTTCTTAAGCAAGTCTCAAAATATATGTTAGTTGTTTTTTTTTTTGTTTTTTTTTATCCACGAGTGTAGATCTTTTGGGTCAGCCGGTGGAGCCGGAGACGGTCTTGGAGGACTGCCTCCGGTTACAGCCATTAATACAGTACTGATATAATAAACCCAAGAGCACGTTTTAAAGTTACCTTCTTACGTTAACTGAGTGTTGTCTCGTTGTCTCCTTGAGATAAACGATACTAAAATTTCATCATCTACCTTGTTAAATTCTATTTAAGCTACAACCTCAAACATCAAGAAGATTATCTCTTATTACGGTAAACGATTGATTCATAAACATTGTGAACATTAGGAGGATTACAAAGTAGGTAAAAGCACTGTCAGGGGAGAGAAGTGTGCATTATCGACCAGTGATCATAGATCTGCACAACAACAACAAAAAAGATAGGAAAGAGGGGGTGCGCTAAGAAAGTGACTGGAAGCAAAGCCTCCCCCCCTCCAAAGGGGGCGTATCACATATCCCACTGTTCCAGCCCCTTGGTGCATGGAAATTTAAATCTAGGTCCCCTAAGTGGGGTCCCCTCGCGCTGGGACCATACGGCGTTGAGGCGCGTCCCCTGGGTGGTGGATAGGGGGTCCCTCGTGAGAGGGGTGCACCGAATGAAATAAGGTGCCGTGAACCAACATGGTCTAAGGGAAGGTGACCCCGACAGAAAACCCCTGGTCCTCCTAGTAAGGGGGTTGGGCGTGGGGGTAGCTTCCCCACCCTGCAAAAAAAGGAAATAGCTACAAAAACGCCGACGAAAAGACTAACAGTAATTCCTTTCCTGGAGGAGGAAGGTTCTTCTACCAGAAGACTTATGACGTCCTGTGGTGAAAGCCGGAAGTCTTCGGAAGCCACAGGACCGAGCCGCCTCTCTCTATCCAGGGATACAACCATGGGCACATGGAACGTCAAGACCATGTACCAGAGCGGCAAGGCCGCCCAGATAGCAGCGGAAATGCAAAAGTACAACCTTTCCCTGCTAGGCATCAGTGAAGCCAGATGGACGCAGTCTGGCCAGAAAAGGCTGTTAGTGGGGAGATGATTCTGTATTCAGGTCATGAAGAGGAGAATGCCCCCCATACAGAAGGAGTAGCACTCATGCTGTCACCAGTGGCACAGAGAGCGCTGATGGGCTTGGGAACCTCTTGGGCCAAGAATTATAACAGCAGCCTTTAGAACCAAGAAAAAGCTCAAGCTGAACGTCATCCAGTGTTTTATGCGCCCACCAATGACAGTGACGAGGAAGAGAAACAAGAGTTCTACGACCGACTCCAGAGTGCCGTGGACAAATGTGCGGAGCGAGACATCACCATCGTCATGGGCGATTTTAATGCCAAAATAGGGGAGGACAACACCGGATACGAAGAGGTGATGGGGAGACAGGGACTAGGCTCGGAGATGAGTGAGAACGGGGAGAGGTTTGTAGACTTTTGTGCTCTAAACCGACTTGTCATTGGAGGCAGCATCTTCCCACACAGAAGAATACACAAAGCAACTTGGGTCTCACCTGACCATACAACAGAGAACCAAATAGACCATATCTGCATTAGCAAGAAATTTAGAAGATCCCTTCAAGATGTTCGAGTGAGGAGGGGAGCAGATGTCGCCTCAGACCACCATCTGCTTACCTTAAGAATGAAGCTCAAGCTAAAGAAAAGCCGCCCAGAGACAAGAAGAAGACAGCGCTATAATGTAGGCCTCCTAAGAGAAACTGGAGTTAGAGAAGAGTTCAAACTGGTGCTGTCCAACCGGTTTCAAGCGCTACAGGAGCTAGTAAATGAAGAGGAGGCGGTCACCACAGAGCAGCAGTGGAAGGCAGTTAGAGAGGCGCTGAACTCAACCTGTAAAGACACTGTAGGGTTCAAGAAACACCACCACAAGGACTGGCTGTCGGCACAGACCTTGAAGAAGATAGAAGCGAGGAAGCAGAAGAAAGCAGCGGTCAACAACAGTCGCACGAGAGCAGCCAAAGTAAGGGCACAGGGGGAATACTCGGAAGCCAACCGCGAGGTGAAGAGGAGTATCAGGGCAGACAAGAGGGCCTACACAGACAGCCTGGCAGCAGAGGCAGAAAAGGCAGCAGGCAGCGGCAACATGAAACAGCTCGCGAAGATTGTCGGGTAAGTATGGCCATACAGAAAGACCAGTAAAAGACAAAGAAGGCAAGCCTATTGCAGACAGAGCAGACCAACTCGACAGATGGGCCGAGTATTTTGAAGAGTTACTGAACAGACCTAGCCCACCCGACCCCCCCAACATCCAGCCGGCAGAGACCGACCTACCCATCAGCTGTGACAGACCCAGCCGGGAAGAGATCAGAAAAGCAGTGGCATTTTTGAAGAATGGCAAAGCAGCAGGGCCAGATGGCATCCCAGCGGAGTCTCTGAAAGCAGACCTAGAGACAACAGTTGAGATGCTGTACCCACTGTTTGGAAAGATCTGGGAAGAGGAGGTGATGCCAGCTGACTGGAAGGAGGGGTACCTAATCAAGCTTCCCAAGAAAGGCGACCTCAGCAAGTGTTCCAACTACAGAGGAATCACCTTGCTGTCAGTACCAGGAAAGGTCAGAACTGGTGTCAGGCAGGGGTGTCTGCTGTCTCCGTTCCTCTTCCTACTGGCCATAGACTGGGTCATGAAGATGACCGCAGAGCACAGATGAAGTGGAATACAGTGGACACTGTGGACACAGCTTGACGACCTCGATTTTGCAGACGACTTGGCATTACTGTCCCACACTCATCAACAAATGCAGAACAAGACCACGAGGCTTGCTGACATCTCGTCCCAAGTGGGCCTCACCATTCACAAACAGAAAACAAAGACAATGAGGCTGAACGCAACCAGGGAAGAACCAGTCTTGCTTGCTGGCACCCCGTTGGAGGAGGTGGAGTCCTTCACCTATCTCGGGAGCATCATAGACAAAAAAGGCGGCACTGATGCAGATGTCAGAGCACGAATTGGTAAAGCCAGAGCAGCCTTTCTCCAGTTGAAAAAAGTGTGGAGTTCCAGAGAGCTGTCACAACACACCAAAGTCCGGATTTTCAACTCCAATGTAAAAGCAGTTCTCCTATATGGAGCAGAGACATGGAGATTGACAAAAACCACAGTCAACAGAGTACAGACCTTCATGAACAGTTGCCTTAGAAGAATTTTGAAAATCCATTGGCCAGAGAAGATCAGCAACGTCAGACTCTGGGAGAGAACAGAGCAGATAACAGCAGAGAATGAAATTGGGCGAAGAAGATGGGGATGGATCGGTCACAGTCTGAGAAAGCCAGCTTCCAGTATCACTAGGCAGGCATTGTCATGGAACCCCCAGGGAAAGAGGAAAAGAGGTAGGCCGAGAAACTCCTGGCGTGGAGACCTCCAAGCAGACATCAAGAGACTGTCCACCTGGAGTAGAATCGAAGGAGAAGCACAGGACAGGAGTTGCTGGAGGTCTCGTCGACGGCCTATACCCGGGTAGGGGTGACAGGCGTAAGTAAGTAAAGTAAGTGGGGTCCAGATATTTAGCCGGTGTGGACAGCTTTTTCGGTCTTGGCGACTTCTTCAGCACACCATCGGCAATACTGGAGGAAGGCAGGAACTATTGCCTACCTGCAATGACAGCCACATTTTACTGTAAATGCTATGCATCCACCTAGAGCCAAATTTCCATGCACCCTAAGAGAAACCCTACTAAAAGGAGGGAAGGGGTTGCAGGTCATATTGTAGTAATAAATGAAAAGAAAAGGGGTGCCGGTAGATTAGGAAGATTACAAAATAAAGTAGGAAAAGCACTGTCAGGGAAGAGAAGTGTGCATGATCAACCAGTGATCATAGATCTACTTTAGTCAAAGCACAAAAAGAGATATAGGAAAGAGGGGGTGCGCTAAGAAAGTGACTGGAAGCATATTGTGTACATCATCAAGAATGTCCCCGCCGTGAGATGGCCTTAGTTGCCTGCTCGGCGGGCGTTAAGCCCAAATAACTAACTCATGAAGAATGTCAGACAGTTAGTTTGTAATCCGTATCTTGTACGACCAAAGTATCCTGTGCCCTACCAATCACCCCGCCACTTTCCGGATTACTTTGTTAAGGCTATCTTGATCTCTTTTACATAAATTTCTACCCCAGCATGTCCGTCCAAAAGTTAAAAGTTAGAACGCTAACAATACTGGAGCAGTAAAACATCTGTAAAAGCTGAGTGCTTACATTAAATGATCTGAGCTTTCGCAAACAGTAAAGACGGGTATGAGTTTCCAGTTGAGCGCGTTGTCAAAACGAACACGCTCAACTTCTGTTCCCTTGATGACAACAGGACCGGGATGCTGTTTGTTATTCCTGAAATCAATAACCATCTCTTTTGTTTTGCCAACATGTCTCTATCGCACCACTCTACAAAGCCATCGATCTCCTCTCGATAGTGTCTGTCGTCCTCATCTGTAATCGTCCAGCAATGATACGTTGTCACAACGAGTGACGACATGAACAAAACACAAGAGCGTTTATTTTGTTACAGTTATGCTACTGCTGGGACACCACATCAAAACTAAGTCCTGTTCTGAAATCGTAATAGGTAGCGCTATCTCAATAGATCGACGGTAGTGCACATTTCTAGGAAGACCTAGTGCATGTCTAACATTCGACATTGTGATAGTGATATTTTAAACGTTCACACGCACATTTACTCTCGCTAACACTGACAGAAAGGTCAACGGTTAACGATACAATTTATTTACTAAAGCGTCACACGTTTCTTGTTTCCGTCTAGTATATAAGGTCTAAACGTATGCAACACAAAGTACTACTCGCATACGACACATAGCCGGTTTTTGGGCTCACGTGCGAAGCAAAGTGTGCCTATGTTTTGGGCCAGTGGTAAACTTTTACGTTGGCATTTTCTCGGAGCCACATTCTTCAAACTTGGCCCAAGGATACTTTGTGGTAAGACCTTTCTAAAGATACCAATTTGAGTGACCTCTCACAAAGGGGATCAGGAAATAGGTTAAGAAAAAGATATATTTTTAAATTATATTTATAACTTCAAAACAAAACTTGGTGCAAAGATACCTGTTGGTAAGACCTTTCTTTACATACTAATTTGGTTGATCCCTCGGAAGGTCAACGGTCACAAGAGCTCTGGAAGAAGGTAAAAAATAGCCATATTATGACAAATGATGTTTTGTTTTTTCTCAAATACTATTCACAACTTCAAACCCAAACTTGGTACAGAGATACCTGATGGTAAGACCTAAGTATGCATACTAATTTGGATGACCCTCTAAAAGGTCAAGGGCTCATGAAAAAGGTCTAAATTACCATATTTTGACAAAAGACCTTTCTTTACATACTAATTTGGTTGATCCCTCGGAAAGGTCATACAGAGATACCTGGTGGTATGCATAATAATTTGGATGACCCCTTGGAAAGTTCAAGGTCACAAGAGGCTGGCAAATGAGTGTAACATGCTGATTTTTTTATATTGTAGGTAATCTCAAATTTTAGCAACTTTTTCAACCAATTTTTTTTACAAAGATAGCTGACGATAAGATCTTTTTATGCATATTAATTTAGTCGACTCGTCACAAAGGTCAAGGGTGACGGGGGGGGGGGGGGGGTTGAGAGATGTGTGAAAAATGCTTACATTTTCAGGAAACGTCGATTTGTCACAAAGGTCACACATATGTCAATCGGTCATACACGTGAGCCATAATGGCTTTGCCTTTCTTGTGATTACTTTAATAGCGATCGATCTAACACGAGACGAACATCATCACATTCACACGACGTCAAAGGACATGAGAGAGAGAGAGAAAAAATCCCCCCAACAGTCCAATCTAAAATTAAGAGCCCTTACTCCATGGGATGAGGACCCAGGGTAACCATTAAGTCCCTACTTCCCAACCATACAGACCCCAAATAGTGGTGGGAACTTACCCAGGGTAAGTCCCAACTTCCCAACCATACAGACCAACCCCGTTTTAGTGGGCGGAAATTCCGACCTCACTGTAACCTAAAGCTACAGTACCTAAGGGTAACTAAGAGCTAATGGAGTTGCGGCAGTTCCGACAAACTCGCCTAAACAAGAACTAAGCAGATTTTATATACCCTGCCATCCATCTAGAGCAATCTAAAATGGCTTCCTTACCTGTTTGCAAGCGCACGTGAACTGGCCGAATATAGTTCTACACTTTTGGTCCTAAATACTAAGAATGGATGAAGCTCATGCCTAATGCTAAAACAAACTTCATACCTGTTCGGCCAACTCGTAAGAACTAATAAATAACGTCACGTTTATTGCAAATTTTCTCTTCTTGGTAGTTTATATGTTTTGATATCACCACAGACATTAAATAAACTGTTTAACTGTAAATTACGTCTTGTCTTTAAAAAGTGAAAAAAAGAATACAATGTGCTGAACATATTTAAATGTTTTTTTCGTAATTATCTGGACACCTGATTTACATAGAAAGAGTCTGATTGGTGTACGTGTACTGAACGGTGACCAACTATGTAATGTATATACCGGACAGTATTGAGAGTGGTAAATTAACATAAGTACTTATCTTAGTTCTGATAATACACAGTACTAAAATAGATACTACGTACGGAATACAAAATCAACGACCGCACAGCTTAATGTAGTGTTTTTGGCCTTCTGCAAAGCTATAACATCTTTACAATAAGAAACTGAAATTCGAGCTTTTCTAGCGTCTTCTGTTTACCATACATTACCACCATACTGTAACAAAGGTGGTGGGAACTTTAATTTGCATGCGCAGCGTATGTAAATCCGCTTTAGTCAGAACATTGCGATGACATTAGTGAAATTAATGTTTGTGGCTTAATTAAGATGATATGAACGTGGGTCCCACACATGTGTTATATGTTTATATGTTTACAAAACTATGTGGTCATTAGTTTGTCTCTAATTCAGTGCAGGGTTTATGTGTTAAGGCCCCCCACTATTAGCTGGTTTTGTATGTGTGTAATAAGACGGCAACTGTGTTCCTATATATGATTATGGTTAAGAAACCTGCAAACCAAACAAAATTTAATACTCTGTATGAGATTGTTACAACAAATATTATAATGTGTGTGTGTGTGTGTGTGTGTGTGTGTGTGTGTGTGTGTGTGTGTGTGTGTGTGTGTGTGTGTGTGTGTGTGTGTGTGTGTGTGTGTGTGTGTGCAGAATTTGTTCGAAGATTGAAGCTGGTCGCTGGTAAGTTTCCCATGAATCTGATGTATTTTTGTCTCTCGCGAAACACCGTGAATGTGTGCCAGAGTTTCGGTATTTTATAACTGGTTTTTTTTTTTTTGCAGAGTCGAGATGCAGAACGTGTGCCCAAACACGATATTGCTTGATTTGTGTTGTGTTTCTGGGACGGATTCTGATTTATCTGGATGAATACATTTCTGTAGCTCATTTTAGCATCCGTGGAGGACGCGAGTGAGGTACAGAAACGGTAGGTTTGACACAGGTCTATAATTCTTAAAATCGTTGTGATCTAATGAGTTATTTTTTCAGTAGGGGTTTCACAACAGCACTTTTATACAGTGGAGGGAAAACACCAGATGCAATGTGAGTTACGTACGGCAGTAAACTATCCAAATAGTTATACAACAAAGTGGTAGGCACTGGATCGAGCTCACATGACTTAGGGGTCATTTTCATTAACAACTTGTGGATGCAGGATACAGGTGATGAAACTGGCCCATGATTCCATCTTAGGAGGACACCTGGGAATCAGTAAGACCCTCGACAGGATCCGAACAGTCTTCTAATGGCCTAATATGGGGGCAAGGTCACCCGATTCTGCAGGTCGTGCGACATATGCCAGAAGAAAGATGCTCAAGGTTCTTCTCGAGAAGATGCCACTGATCTATATGCCTTTCAAGCATCTGGTGGGGTCAATATCTCCTCCAAATGAAGATGACCATCGCTGCATTCTGACCCTGGTGGATTATGCTACAAGATATCCTGAGGCCATACCACTAAAGACGATCGACACTCAAACAGTGGCAGAGGTGGGGATTCATGAGGAGATCCTGAGTGATCTAGGGACCCAGTTCGTCTCCAACTGCATGGAGGAAGTCAATCTTCGCTTACCGTGAAGTTCCCCAGGATTCGACCATGGGATTCGGCAGGACTGTAAGGGGGGAACCCATAGACATCTTGAAGGAGCTGTGGACCAAGGACACTGACGCGCCTGAGGTAAAGATAAGCTACCAGTATGTCTTTGACCTGAGAGAGAAGCTGGAGGATACCCAGGATGTCTCGAGAAGAACTGGAGAAGGCGCATTACTATGACCGTAAAGCCAAACCTCGACGGTTCCATCTAGGTGACCCTGGGATTGGCTCTTGGGTTGGTTCTTCTTCCAACCCACAACAACAAGCTCCTGATGCAGTGGAAGTACATGGTTGATGCAGTAGTTGGTATCAACGACTACAGAGTCAAGGTCAACAACAAGATGAAGACTTACCACGCGAATCTGTTGAAGAAGTACGTCGAGAGAGGTCGTCAGGACAAACCACAACAAGGGTCGTCGGTGCGTCTGGCTGCTGACGAGAGACTAGCCGACCACAGCCTGTTCGACCTAAATGAACGCCGCCACAAGGAGGGTGTTGAAGACATCAAATTCGGTCAAAACCTGACCCAGGCGCAAAAACAACTGAGAGCCATAACTACGGAGTTCAAACATCGGTTTACCCCTGACCCGGGGACAACAGACACCATCCAGCATGAAGATAACATCAAACAAGACTACCTTACCATTATCGTCTACCTTACCACACAAGGGAAGAACTGAAGAAAAACATCAAGGAGATGCTAGATCTGCGAGTTATCTGGGAGTCCAAGTCGCCATATGCAGCCCAAGTGGTCATCGTGAAGAAACCAGAGGGATCCAAACGGTTGTGTGTGGACTACCGTAAACTCAAATACGCTGACTATCTGAACTCTGCCAAATGCACAAACTCCCGTTTTCTTACATTACTTTTACATCAAGATACAGACTATTAAGGGTTGACAGAATGTTGGAGCGGATTTCTGAGTAGAGCAGTTTAAAGGAACATTTCTATGTTCAGGACGGTTTAAAGGAACTGTGAGACAATTATTCCAGAGTAGATTATTTGATTTAAGTTTTGATGTGAGCTTTATAATGTTTATCGTTCTGTGTTATTTAACACAGCCACAAATGTGTTTTGAATTTTGTGAAATTTCGTTCTGTTATGTTACGTTTGTGGTCGTGTTATTTCTGTAGGGCGTGTGATCATAGGAAAAGATCCGGTGTTCGGTTGAGTTATTTTAGATTGGAATCACGTGTTGTGTAAGATTGTGGTTTGATAGTGACGTGCAAAGGCGTTTTGTGTCAGGGTGGTCGGGTTTGTCGGTGGAAGTTGAAGTCGCCATGAAGGATGTGTTTTCCGGACACTCAGTTTGAGGAACAATATGAGCGTGAATAAAACAACATGATGCATAGATTTTTGTCAAGAGAATCACGCTGCATAGATTTTTATGACTTAAGAAAATTTATTCCTTTTGTATGTGTTATCGATTTGATCTTGCACTTGTCGCTCGACCTGCACCTCATATCCTCAATTGATCACAGATTGAAGTAGAACATAGTTGAATGACAACAGAAGGAAGTATAGATTCTCATGAGTCAGTCAGTGAGTCAAGCAGGACAGGTCGCTTTTGTTCACCATCGCCGCTGCCGTTTACGTCTCTCACACATCGATTCAAAAGTTCATAGGCTTTTTGAAGGGTGGGTTAGAGTAGAAGGAGATGGATCCTGTCGCTACACGAGCCCACAGAGCGTACGAATGGCGGGAAGCGCCGTGTCCGTCTTTTTTTGTGTGCACCGACGTGTGTTGATCAGAGGTTGGCTTGTGTGTGTGTTGCTGTGTGTTGTGTGTGTGTTGGATGTGTGTTGCTAAATGGTCTTAGCTTTATTTAGGCCCCATGGCGTAGGTTTATTTAACGTATTGGACCGGCTGGCGACATACATTCAATATTCTGTTTATTTTTTTTTTTTTTCAGAAGCAGTGCAGGCACGTCCTGAGAAAGCCTTGTTACTGTCGGGACGTTAAGCAATGTACAATCAATCAATCAAAAACCAACACCAATAATCTTGTCATTGTTGATACAATACAATACAATACAATACAAAGGTCAAGCTCACAAGAGATAATAATAATAATAATAATAATGATAATAATAATGTATATTTTTGAGGCCCTCGCGCTGTGACCATACGGCGTTGAGGCGCGTCCCCTCGCGAGAGGGGTGCACCGAATGAAATAACATGGTATAAGAGAAGGTGACCCCGACAGAAAACCCCTCAGTGGTTCTCCTAGTAGCTTCCCCACCCTGCAAATAAGGAAATAGCTACAAAAACGCCGACGAAAAGAGCGGCACTGATGCAGATGTCGAGCACGAATCGGTAAAGCCAAAGCAGCCTTTCTCCAGTTCTCCAATGTGTCTTTAAAGACTGCCGGAAACTATTGGTCTTGAAGGTGTGAAAAATGAAGCTCAGAAAGATAGACAGAACCAGCAGAAGGAGACAGACAGGCATGACAGATGGACAGAACTTTGTATTGTACTCTAGATGTGGTAGGCAACCAATCGAGTGAAGGCAGGATTGGTGTAATGTGGTCTGACTTCTTTGCCTTCCGTGCTGCTGAGTTCTGCACCCTCTGGAGCCGATTCAGAAGGTACAGAGGACGGCCACACTGCATTGCCGTAATCGATTCGGGACAAGACAAAGGAGTAGGCCAGCGTTTTAGTGGCTTCTGGTGCGAGAAGATGCTTGATGGAGCTAATGCGATGCAGTTCAATAAGTGCAGATCTACAGGTATTCAAAACGTGTTGTTTTAGTGAGGGACTGCAATCTCTGGGATCAGGAATTATGTCAAAAATAGCTATATTTTGATATAATTATTTTTCTTAAATAATATTCCCAACTTCAAACCCAAACTTGGTACAAAGATACCTAATGGCAAGACCGTCCTATGCATACTAATTTGGTTGATCCCTCGGAAAGGTCAAGGGTCACAAGAGCTAGTGAAATAGGTTAAAAGTAGCCATATTTTGACGAAAGATGTTTTTTTCTCAAATACTGTTCACAAAGTTCAAACCCAAATTTGATACAGAGACCTATCTATGCACACTAATTTGGATGATCCTTCGGAAAGGTCAAGGGTCACAAAAAGTAAGGAAATCGGTCAAAAATAGCAATATTTTGACAAAAGATGTTATTTCTCAAATACTATTCTTCAAGCCCAAACTTGCTACAGAGATACCTGACGGTAAGCATTATAGTTTGGATGAGCCAGCAGAAAGGACAAAAGAGGTCGGCAAATATGGGTAAAATGCCAATAATATTTGCTAGATTTTCAACAGTATTGCAAACGTTTCAATCAAATTGGGCTCAAAGATATGTATACTAATTTAGTCAACTCATGACAAAGGTCGTCACTGGGGTTTGGCAGGTGTCAAAGTGATAAAATGTTGAGATTTTGCTGGTGCAGATTAAGCAATCCCTTTACTTATTGTCACAACGGTCACACATGTAGATCGGTCATACACGTGAGCCATAACGGCTTTGCCTTTCTTGTTTTATGATGGTATACGATTGTAGGAATATTTAGCCTTCATAAACGCTGGAGCTGAACAATCATATATGCAATTGAATTTTTGACATGATTTCAACATTTTGGGTACCAGTTCTGGAGAATAACTCATATACAAACTCACGGTGTTCGTTATATGACTGTGATTACGTACGACATGATGTACTGTTAACACTTAACTCTGAACATGAACAGCGTGTGTTAAGCGTGTTATCATGAACGCACTGTGTTAGTGTGCGGCGGTGATCATGAACACCGTGTGCTAGTGTGTGACAGACATCATGAACATCCTGTTTTAACACTTTGGCAGTGATAATGGCGGGGCGCAAGCTGGAAGATGCAGAAGTGTACAGGGAGATGGAGCACCGCGCGCGCCAACTCTCCATCCCCACCATTAACCATCCACCAGAAGTACGTTTCCTTTTCTCTTCGCACACAAGCAATTATCATCCTTAGAACTGTCATGATGATTCTAGCTTGACCTTAACACCTGGGCCCGCATGCACGTCACGCCATTATCCATGGTAATGAGCTATTTTGGTTAATGGTCACAAATCTTCCATTTAACGGAATGCATGACCCATTTTAGCAGCCTAATGATACATTAAATTTAATGCCGCTGAACCCCAACATTAACAATCCTAATGGGCGCTTAGTGTGCGGTGGTGGTGAAAAGCCGGTAAGCTGCACGGGAATTTCGTGCTTGAGTGGCTATTCAGTTCTCGTTGGATGACTGCCCGAGGAAGAGAAAAGACAGTTAGTCCATAATATTCGTCACGGCTGCCCACAAACCCACACATTTAGTTAGGGAGTGCCGCGCTAGCTTAGGGCGAGGTGACCTTACTAAACTGTCTTGATACTGATACATTTTAGCCGGTTGCCTGTCTTCTAGTCCGCCGTTGCATGCATTGCTCATCTTTATTTTCCTAAGCATGTCTAGTGTCTACAGAAAGTTTATTTTCTTACCTTTTAAGTGTATGTCTTAAATACAACATACGTACAGCTTAAACAACATGCCGTAAATGACCGGCGCCATTCAGTAAAATGTATCCCGTGTGGTACACGGTCAACGCTGAAGTACACACATAGCGTGCTCGAGTAAAGCAGTGATGAGAATAGCGAGACTATAGTTGCACAGCCGTAACAGATTGCGCTCAGCTCTGTGCTGCCAGCCGGCGATATTAACAGAGACGACGCGCTGCGCGGCTCCTTATCTCGGCGCCGCACGCACGCGCGCCTCAACACTAAATGGGAGGCCTTCAACTGCGCATGCGCGAACTAGTCAAAGCGGAAGGGATTCCCTCCAGTCTAAATATAAAGTAGCCCTTAACTAATGGCACGTTTTTTGGACAACGTGCATTCCAATTAGGGTCCGTACAAATGGTCCATTTACAAATGACCCGGCCTTTAGTCCTAATGGGCAAGTACTTTTAATGATGCAATGTGCATATGGCCCCTGGTTACACCTTACTGGTATTCGTAGAAGATGACAATGATCGTCTGGTTTATATTCACAGTGTCAGTTTCCTTCATATTTACGGACTTCTAGCTATGTAGTTACACACTCTACACAACAACCTATTTCTTAAGACTAAGGTTGTATGAGAGGCGGCTATCGTCGATATGGCGGCCATGTCTGAATGATACTCAAGGAAATGTGTGTCAAGATTACGATCATGCTTTATTCCTTAAAACAATGTAATCTTATTACGCATACAGTTTCCTTACCTGCATGCTCCACCGTCAGATGGCCTTACTTGCCTGCTCGGCGTTAAACCCAAATAACTACATAACTAATTTAACTGCGTGCTCTACTATAGAACACTGAACACTAAACACTTTATTCGGTAGGTCAACGACCCGTTCGAATTTGGGTTCAGATTACATAACTAACGACTGCATCACGGAGATCTTTTGGTAGTGTTCCTTCCTCCCAGCAGCAGAGAAAGAGGTCATGGAGCTTGTTGTGCAGTGCTGTGCCTCCATGTTTCCAGATCTCTGGCGGTATTCCATCAATGCCTGCTGCTTTGCCACTCTTGAGCTGGTGGATGGCTGTGAGGGTCTCTTCAGCGGTGGGCGGTTCGTCCAATTCAACCTTTACTGGGAGGTGTGGGATTTGTAGGACGACTGCTTCTTGAACAGTGCGCTCAGCGCTGAAGAGGCTCTGAAAGTATTCCGACCAGCGGTTCAAGATGGAGGTATTATCTGTGAGGAGTGCCTGGCCGTTCGCGCTTCGCAGGGGACTTTGTACCAGGTGCCTGGGGCCATACACTGCTTTCAGTGCTTCGTAGAAACCCCTGTAGTCACCATTGTCAGCGCAAAGCTGGGTCCTCTGTGCAAGTCTGGTCCACCACTCATTCTGGAGATCTCTGAGCTTGCGCTGGAGACTGCTGCAGACGAGGCGGAAGGCAGACTTCTTCTCCGGGCAGGAAGGCTGGGCTAGGTGAGCCTGATGGGCGGCTCTTTTTTTTGCTAGGTGTTCCTGGATCTCTACATCGTTTTCGTCAAACCAGTCTTTGTTCTTCTTTCTGGCGAAACCCAAGACTTCCGCAGAGGATTTTGCAATAGCAGTTTTTAGTTGTTCCCAAAGTGTTTCAGGGGAGGAGTCTACTGGGTCTGCTGTGTCTTTGAGCCTGCGCTGTAAATCTGTCTGAAAGGCAGCTTTCACATCGTCATGCTGAAGTCTGGCAACATCAAGCTTTTTCTTGGGGGGCCCCCATTTCTTGGGTTTTGGCTTGAAGTGGAGCCTGAGTTTGCAGCGGACAAGGCGGTGGTCAGTGTGGCACTCTGCGCTGGGCATCACTCTGGTGAGGAGGACGTCACTGAGGTCCCTCTGACGCACTAGGACATAGTCGATAAGGTGCCAGTGTTTGGAGCGAGGATGCATCCAGGTGGTCTTTCGACTGTCCTTTTGCTGAAAAGTAGTGTTGGTGATGACCAGTTGCTGCTCCGCACAGAACTCCAACAGTAGGCGGCCATTGTCATTGCAGTTTCCCACGCCATGCTTGCCGAGGACTCCTTTCCAGGCTTCAGAGTCCTGGCCCACTCTGGCGTTGAAGTCGCCAAGGATGATGACTTTGTCGTCTGCTGGGGTACTCTGTAGGAGGCTGCGCAGGTCAGTGTAAAACTTGTCCTTTTCAGCAGGCTCTGCCAGGAGGGTTGGGGAGTACACACTGAGAAGGGTGACGTGTTGCTGGTGTCTCAGTGGGAGGCGCATGGACATGATGCGGTCTGAGTGGCCCGTTGGTAGGTTTTCCAGCTTAGTCGCAATGGATGTCTTGACCATGAAACCCACGCCTGAGAGCCGTCTTTCTGATGCAGGCCTGCCTGACCAGTAGAGGGTGTACCCAGCACCAAGTTCTTGGAGGCTGCCTTCGTCCGGAAGGCGTACTTCGCTGAGTGCGGCGATGTCGATGTTTAACCTCCGCAATTCATGGGCAATGAGGGCGGAGCGACGTTCAGGGCGTCCGCTGTCTGCTTTGTCGAGCATGGTTCGGACGTTCCAGCATGCTACGTTGAGTCCGGTCGTGGTCGTCATGAGAGTAGATCCGTTATTCTTTCTTGTTTTTTGACCGCAGGAGAAGATGCCCGTTGACCGCGGCTAGCCAACTGGGGTTGCGAGGGGACGAGCTTTGGTTAGGCCACCTTTTCTAGGCCCCTCTCCGTATGGAGCAAGCAGTGCTGTCCCTAGAGAAGGCTGCTTGGTCGTTCAGGGTGTGCCGAGTGATGTTGTCATCCCCAGGTCAACATCAGGCGACCAATATCCTGAACCGCCTGCATGCAGGTTTGAGACTGCGGCTTCCAGTGACATCTTTCACCTGCCGTTTCGCCCCTCGCCCATCGCTACAGGACTTGGAATGGTCAGTGTCATGGTCCGTGGACGTTTCCTAAAGCCTGCGCGGTGGAGCTTTTTGGTGGAGTGCAGTGTGCGCAGTACTGGCCCCACCCTTTAAACCCTTGGTTCTTCTGCCATGGCCTAGCAAGCTGGGACGATGGCATCGAGGTCCTCAGGTCGTAGGTTTTATATCAGACTGTCCTTGTCCTAGTCTCTGGCTCAAAAGCCTTCCCCGGAGACACGGGGGCTTTGATGTCAGGGGTTTCCTCCCTTAGCCTTTCCGCAGCCAAGCGGCCAGGCCTGCAAGGCAGCAGGCGACTCGTGGAGGGCGGGGTCATCTATGTCCCGTGCAGATCTCCGTGATGCAGTCGTTATCACCCTGTACAAGAACAAAGGTGAGAAGTCTGACTGTTCCAACTATCGGGGAATTACCCTGCTGTCCATTGCTGGGAAAATCCTTGCAAGGCTGCTCCTGAATCGGCTGGTACCTGCCATCGCTGAAGACCAACTCCCAGAGGGCCAGTGTGGCTTCAGAGCAAACAGGAGCACCACCGATATGGTCTTTGTGCTGAGACAGCTACAGGAGAAGTGCCGCGAGCAGAACAAAGGGCTGTATGTAACATTTGTCGACTTAACAAAAGCGTTCGACACTGTGAGCAGGCAAGGCATGTGGCAGATCCTGGAGCGACTTGGCTGTCCCCCAAAGTTCCTCAACATGATTGTCCAGCTACACGAGGACCAGCAAGGCCAGGTCAGACTCAACAATGACCTCTCAGAACCATTCCCTATTCTCAACGGTGTAAAGCAGGGCTGCGTGCTGGCACCGACCCTCTTCACCATCTTTTTTAGCATGATGTTGAAGCAGGCCACAGTAGACCTCGATGATGACGATGCAGTGTACATCAGGTATCGTCTCGATGGCAGCCTGTTCAACCTCAGACGACTGCAAGCCCACACGAAAACCCTAGACCAACTGATTCGTGAGCTGCTTTTTGCTGATGATGCTGCCCTCGTTGCACACACAGAGAGAGCCCTGCAGCGCATCACGTCTTGCTTCGCAGATGCTGCCCAGCTCTTTGGACTCGAGGTCAGTCTTAAAAAGACAGAGGTCCTCCATCAGCCGGCACCCAAGACAGTGTACCGCCCTCCTCACATCACCATCGGCGAGTCTGAACTAAAGTCAGTGCACCAGTTTACTTACCTTGGCTGCATTATCACGTCGGACGCCAAGCTGGACAAGGAGCTTGACAGCAGGCTGGCAAAAGCGAACAGCGCTTTCGGGCGACTTTTCAAGCGGGTGTGGCACAATCAACAGCTGAAAACAGGCACCAAGATCAGCGTGTACAGAGCTGTGGTCCTCACCACCCTGCTGTATGGTTCCGAGTCCTGGGCCCTCTACCGCAGCCAACTACGACTCCTCGAACGCTTCCACCAGCGCTGCCTGCGAACCATCCTGGGCATTCACTGGAGTGACTATGTCACCAACGTCGAGGTCCTTGAACAGGCTGAAACTGTGAGCATCGAGGCTTTGCTGCTGCGGACACAGCTCCGCTGGGCGGGGCATGTCTCCAGGATGGAGGATCATCGCCTACCAAAGATCACCCTGTTCGGCGAGCTTGCTACTGGACACCGTGACAGAGGGGCACCAAAGAAGAGATACAAAGACTGTCTCAAGAAGTCACTTAGTGCCTGCCAAATCGACCACCACCAGTGGTCTTCGCTTGCTGCGGACCGTGACACCTGGCGCTCCACCATTTACAAGGCAGCTGTCTCCTTTGAGGACTCTCGCAGAGCTAGCCTTAAGGACAAGCGGCTCAGGAGAAAAAACAGAGATGCCGCAGCTCAGAACCCTGGCCATACCTTCCCCTGCAGCCACTGCGGTCGAACCTGCCTGTCTCGGATTGGCCTCCGCAGCCACGAACAAGCCTGCAGACGTCGTGGGCAACTCCTATAAAATCTTCGTTCGCGAAGTCAAGCCAAGACATAACTAAATAAACAAATGACAACACGAGAAAGGAAACAGACAAAATATGAACAAAAAACAATTTCGTCTTGATATAATGATCACACACACACACACACACGTGTCACACACACACACACACACACACATACACACACACACACACACACACACACACACACAAACACACTAACACACACACACACTCACACACACACACACACACGCAGCACAACGCGCACAGACGCGCTGCATCAAGGGGTCTGGGTCTACCCCAACAGATGTTTTACGGCCATCGGCCATTAGATAATGTCATATTATACATACACATACACTGCGTAATTTAAGTGCATAGAACATGAATATTGCAACTTTTCTGATAGAATCACAGTCCAGGTTTGCAAGCAACATGCTTATATTGCATTCTTAGTGTCATTCAAAAGGCTATCTAAGTGCTTAGTATCTGTTACAATACAAGAGAAAGTGTTCTTCATTCTTCTGTCCAAACTAAAACGCGCACTTTTATCAAGCCCAAGTGTTATGGAATAGACTTCCTCGAGGTCAGAAACAGTGAGTCTGTCTCTGACTTCAAGAGGTCGTTGAAAACTCACCTCTTCAATCTTTACTTTGAATAACTGCCAGTGTTTGATGCCTTAGTTGTAGTTCTGCAATCCACCTTGTTTAGACTAAATGTTAATTAAAATATAAATTATTATGTATGTATTGTTGTTTAGTTTATTGTAAAAGTGGTGTGTTCGGGCATTGTGTTTTGTTTGTTATATGCATAAATCTCATTGTATTTTTAGTTTTGTGTACAGATTAGAGCTCAGAGCTTTTGAGTAAGATTAAGCGCTATATAAATAATAATAATAATAATAATAATAATAATAATAATAATAATAATAATAATTATTATTATTATTATTATTATTATTCTCCACATTCCCAATACAGAATGGACAGTCCTACAACAAAAAAAAAGCCCTTTCATCCCCCACACCACCGTTTTGCCAAACGTGGCCAAAGCCATACTTGTGTAGGGTGCTTTCGGTTTGGGTCGCCCACTGAATCATTTCTTTCAGTGTCAAGGATTTCTCGAAAAGTAAGAAAGGTGCGCCTTTCTTGAAAGCAGTATCATACACTGTATGCTTTCCAAAGAGAATAATAAGAAAGCTTTTACTTCAGTTTGAAAAAAAAAAAAAAGCCGATGAGTCATTTGAATCCTGTCATCGGGAGAAAAAAAAAAAAAGCGTCGCCTGCTCTGCGGCTAAACGACCCGACCCTTTCCACTCTCACATCGTACAAATGTGAGAATCACATGTTTCGAGCACAAAATTAACTTTTTACTTACTGACACTCGTTGATTATCGTTATGTACGAGACCTACGACGACGAGTAAAATGTCGCGTGAATTAACTTTCGTTCGTTGTAACTGCTATACTCCATAAGTCAGTACTGGCTACCGTGCACGGCCCCCCCCCCCCCCCCCCCCCCACCCCCACCCCAGATGGGTTTAAAAGTGTGCTTTAGTATGTCCTGAGATGTTTAAGCCATGTTCCTCTAAAATCATTAGGAACACACCAGAGATATAGCCGATAGCTTTTTGCGGATGCTAAAATCAGGCTGCGAAACATTTTCCTCTAAATTAATCAGAATTCTTTCCAGAAGCCCAAATCAAGCAATATGTTGGCACATTTTCTGCGTCCTATGCAAAAAAAAAACCAGAATGAACAAATATTGAATCTCTGTGCACCCAGTAAACGGCCAATTCCGCGAAATCACAAAAATAATAATAATAATAATAATAATAATAATAATAATAATAATAATAATAATAATAATAATAATAATAATAATAATAATAATAATAATAATAATAATAATAATGTGTCAGATGCAGTCCATTTTCAGGCTTACATCATTAAAATAAGATGTCACATTATTATAAACTTGACTAGCTGATTCTGTGAACATGCTCCTCTGTTTAATTGGGGAGGGGGGGGGGGCAGTTTTATTAACAAAGTATGCATATTGAGCATGTGATTCATCAATTTAATTGTAACTAGTTTTCAATGGCTGGTCTGTTATGTGATATTTTACCGAACGTAAGGCGGGTCTAGTAAGTACAGAAACCAAAGGGAATCACTCAGCGCTTGACAGACAAACAGTTAGATCCCCTGCCCCCGCCTATCAGGCACCCATTCGCCAGCCCACAGAGAAATACGCAGGTATAGAACGACGATCATCTACATCCCTAAAAAGGATGCATCAGGTCTCGCCTATAACCCATGTCTTTCTCCGGAACTTAGGAAGTAGGCAGGAGAAACATACATACACAAACACGAAGGTGCATTACTATATGTGGTCGGGTAAATACCCTGATTTCCCACAGTAGATGCACAGAACATTACACATCTCGATACAAATATCACAGTAACGATACAAATTTGCCTCGAGTTATAGATACTCACAAACCAGATAGGTGAGGCTAGCGCTGGCAGAATTGTACACAAACCAAGGGGAATCACTCAGCGCTTGACAGACAAACAGTTAGATCCCCTGCCCCCGCCTATCAGGCACCCATTCGCCAGCCCACAGAGAAATACGCAGATATAGAACAAGACGATCATCTACATCCCTAAAAAGGATGCATCAGGTCTCGCCTATAACCCATGTCTTTCTCCGGAACTTAGGAAGTAGGCAGGAGAAACATACATACACAAACATAAGTCTAGTAAGGTCTTTTCATTTATTTTCATCTAGAAAAGTGTAAATATGAACCATTTATATTACCCATAACAGCCAAAACAATGTTATCAAAATGTTTAGTTTCCACATGTCCACCACGATATCACACCACTTCCACACCCATTTTTGGCCTTCTTCTGCAACGTCCAATTCCTTGATGGCCGTTTTTAAATCTTATGTTGGTTTAGTTGCCGATAAGTGAGCTAAGAGGTCCCCAGCAGGTTTTCAGTCTGGTATACAGGGGCGTGTCTTCTGGTCAGAACTGCCAGCGGACCACTTCTCTGTATAGACAGATCTGGAGAATGTGCTAAGGAGACTGATTTTCTACCCCAGATTCGCATAGGGCTGTTTCCGCATGGTCCAGTCTCACGAGGTGAGTCCGGAGTGATCAGTGTGTAGATGAAAGATGGTGGCCTGGCTATCCCTGTTCAGCTTGTTGATGTCGTCTGCCGGCCACGGGCTGCAGCCGCGATTCTGCTGTTGCCAATTATTTTGTTGCTGTAGTGTCTTGGTTTCTTTACAGGAGGTTGTGATCTTGGCGCCTGCTTTGGCCAGGCTGTCGGCCTCTCCATTCCGGCCCAGCACTATTTTGTGGACGATCGACTGCAGCACTATTTTGTGGACGATCTTGAAGCTTCAGTGGATCAAGCTGCTGCCTTAACCTAGCTAGTGCTCTGCTGCTGTGTTGAGTACGATAGTTGGAGCTGCTGCCGCCAGCTGGTAAAAAGAGGGAGGTAGTAGTGCGGTCTGCACAACAGTTGTACACGCCATTTCCCACGTTCAGCACGGCGTCTTGTGCGGGCCCGCCTGTGTAGATGTGAGTACAGCTGCTGTGAGGGTAGCGCTTATGCATAATCTCCAGCTAGATGACTTTGTGCAGTGCCGCGACCTTTGGCAAAGAGTCTTGGAACATCCTTTATGTTGTCTAGAAGGCTCTTTCGAGATGTCCAGGTATCTGAAGAGAGCTCCACATCGTTGGGCTTGGTTTCAGGACGTCAATTTTAGCCCTTTTTCAGTTGGCGGCTCAGACTTGGGCGTTTCTGACGGTTCTTGGTCGGCTCCTGTAGTCTTCAGTGCTGTCGATGTTAATACGTCTCTTCAAAGTGTGTGCTGTTCTGTTCCAGTAGCTCCAATGTTCTCCATTTCCTAAATTGGGGTGCTACAGATGGCTCTAAGAATGTCACTGCATCATGAGAATGACCAATGTTCTGCATCTTGTCAGGCCTGGCTTTTTTTGTTTTGTGGGCAGTGTTTCATGTTGTCGAAGTATCGCACTACAGTTCTGAGCTGGTGTTTGCTTACAACACCAGGATGCTGTAATCTGCGCCAGTGTGGTCCCCACCAGTTTCTTCATCAGAGATTTTTCACAGATGGCTACGTCTGTAAACAGGGGTAAACAGTCTGCAGTCTTGTCAAATTCAGGGACTACCATGGCTTCGATGTGAGGCCTCCACGTGAATCCAGTAATTTAATTGTTGCCAGTAAAGTTGGCCTGTCTGTCTTTGGTACTTGAAGTTCTTCACTTTTCAAGGTGACCTCTTCCAACTGATTGAAAGAGATGGCCTAGCTGTTTGAGTGTCAATCTTTCAGTCCAACTGCTGACTATTGGCAACATCCTGGATTCTGCAGGATGTTCTGCTGCACTCCACACTGCAAAGTCATCCGCATGGAGGATAATGTCATTAATGTAAACCAAAAACAGCATCAGACACATTTCCCTGAATTTGACAAGACTGCAGACTGTAGCCCCTGTTTACAGACGTTTCACCCATTTATGCCTAAAAAGAATTACATTGAAGTCCCATTAAAATTAATGAAATGATCATAAATTGTTATGCTCATATTTGTTAAGAAAACTGGCAACAAAATATTTAAACAGAGGAATATGACGTAAGCAATTATAATCATTTTGGCGTTCCTTTGCATACTTATAAAATGGTTGTAGGGCAGCAGATTTAGCCACTGTGGCCCTTAAATGCATCACAACATCATAAAATCAGTTTGTGGTACTTTGTCCTAACCAATAAAACATAAAAAAGCTTTATCATTTTTGTAAACAATTTTTGAGGGTATTGGAAATTCAGCAATTTTAAATGGGAAAAGCTACCGTACGAACGGTAAAGGATGCCGATTTTCCTTATTTTTGTGTACTTTATGCTCACGTTATTTTTCGGAAAAGTAATAGGTAAAGAGAGATCAAAATGAAATGGAAGTTATTCCAGTTCATTTTGATCTCTCTTTACCTAATTACCTAGTAATTTTTTTTTAATTAATTTTGTGTATTTTTACAACTTGGGGTTAGGGATACAAAATCAATCACTGTGCCACTCACAGTGGTCACAGCATCTCGTACTAAAGTTTATAATGATCTAAGCCTGAAAATGAACTGCCAGTGTCTGAAGGCATCTGACACGTTGACTGGGTGCACAAATACCTTCACTGTGAGCCGGAGATTCAATATGTTTTTCATTTCTGTTTTTTTTTTTTTTTTTTTTTTTTTTTTTTTTTTTTTTTGCAGAGGACACAGAAGGTGAGCTTTAACATAATATTGTCTGATTTGGGCTTCAGAAATAAATTCTGATTTATTTAGAGGAAAATGTTTCTCAACCTCATTTTAGCATCCGTGTAGAGCGTGAATGGGGATTACTAAGGATTTTAAGGGATAGCTAAGGTACACTTTGTACACCTAGTGAGAACTGGGGGAAGGAGGGGGGGGGGTGGAACCGGGTTAGCTTTTGGACTACTAGTCGTTCCGTCGTTGCATACGTAATCTCACTATTATGAACATTTAACCTGAATTGCCTTACACACTATAAAGCCTGCTTACTTTGAAGTATGCTGTATGCAGGGCTCGGCTCGCACACTCTTACGCCTGCTGAAGCTGAATGGGCGAGAGTGGCACCTTTTGACTCTGGGCTGGCTCTTTTCGCTCATGGTGGGTGCAGTCCCCACCCTTTTTGCCCTCCTAATCGGACATTACGTGCAGGTACGCAAGTTGCTGTCAAGAACATATTTGTTTTCACACAGCTCTAAAGCCACACACCTCGCTTCGACTGACACCATTCTTCGTTCAGTGTCTGCCACCATAAGCGCGAATTGCTGATTTCGGCAATAATTTCGCATTATATGCATTTTCCCAGCGCTTGTATAACGTAAATGTTTATCACAATTAGTAACTTAAATCGGGCGCACATTTTAAAGTAATAATTTGTTGTCAAGAATGGATATTGTCCGCTTTGAACATGCTGATTCGGTTTTTCTTAATGCTGCTGTTCCTGTTCATTTGAATCGTAGCTACTTGGCAGATTGATCGGCCTTGTTTTCAGTCAATGTCACTGGAAAAATTCTTGTTGTTCTCGGCTTTAAGCACAGATTAGGGTCTTACGGTCATTACTTTCGCGAGAATCGCTGCCTTGGGTGTTCTCTAAAGCCAATCCGTGACTTGAGATGATTATATTGTTGACGATGCTTCAGCAAATTATATGGGTGGCGATTCTTCTGTGTAATAATTAACTCATGTGTTTATTTAAAATAATAATGTATCATTTTATTAATGACTCATTCTCACCTAAAATGTACAGATACGAAAAACGCGTATCCGTTGCTTGCCGCAGTCACTAGATTGAGACATGCTCTGATTGACTGATACTGATTTGGAGTGCCCAGACCATTACACATTCTCGTTTTTTGTAGGACCTCCCTGAAAGTCATGAAAATTCCGAAAACTGCTTGTCAATCGGGACACTGTTAATATAGACCAGTTTATAATGATTGTATTACGAATATTGACGTATTTTGTTTCTGTTTAAGTACCTCTGACATTGACATGAGTAAACTATAGAAAGGGGTCAAATAGACGTATTTCGACACAAATTGTTTCTCCTCAAATACTGTTTTTAACTAAGACGTATTTCGACACAAATTGTTTCTCCTCAAATACTGTTTTTAACTTCAAACCCAAACTTTTTACAGAGATGCCTATGGTAAGACTTTTCGATGCATACTGATTTGGATGATCCCTCGGAACGTTCAAGGTCACAGGAGGTTGGCAAATGTGTGAAAAATGCTGTTGTTGTTGTTGCTTTGTTTTGTTGATTTTTAAAAACAGAAATGTAGTTTTTGCCAACTTTTCAGTAAGATTTGGCACTAGGGTGAGCTGATGATAATTTCTTTCTATGCATACTAATTTACTGGTCCCCTCGCCAAGGTCAATGGTCACGAAAGGGGGTAAAAATAGCCACATCTTTTCTCAAATACTACTTTGAACTTAAACCCTAATTTGGTATTGATACATGGTGCATACTAATTTGGATCACCCATCGGATAGGTCAAGTGTCACAGGAGGTTGGCAAGTGTTTGAAAAATGCCAGTTTTTATTTATTACTTTTTGTTTTATATATAATTGTAGTTTTTATCAATTTTGGGGCAAATTTTTCCATAAATTTTCCATACAATTTTGCATACTAATTTAGTCGATCCCTCTGAGAGGTCACGGAGGTTGGACAAATTTGTGACAAATGCATACGTTTTGAGAGAACTCGGATTCTGCTGGATTTCATTATGTTTAGACACTTAAACACTTGCTCATTTCAGTGACCTGTTGGAAAGGTCAAGGTCACAAAGGTCACATATAATGTAGATTGGTCATAAGTAACGACTGATCACACTATTTGTTTGTCTATTTTGACAAAGGGTAGTTACCCCAGATATTAATAAATTGTGTCGTAACTGCCTTTTCTAAGCATATTTCAAATCATAGGGGTGTGGAATATGCGTGCAATCTTATTTTTCAACATCTTGAAATTCAAAAGCACATGTTCTCACAGACTTTCTGTTTCTAATGCTTAATACTGATGCTTTTGCACCGTAGACTTTAATGTGAACACAAGCATCTGCCGACATTTCAGTGACCTGTTGGAAAGGTCAAGGTCGCAAAGTAATGTAACGAATCAGTCTGTTTCAGGTGTTCCGAATGGAGAGTCCCTACGATCAGACTGTGCGCACATACATCCTGCTGTTCTGTATGTTTGGCCTGGCCATCCTCGTCACCGTCTTCAGACTGGGTCTGGTAGGCAATTTCCATGCAGCAATATTTCAACTTCCTGACGAATGCCTTGACAAGGGCGCCATCTGTGTACCAAAGAATGTCACTATAAACTTAATATCGTGCTACTGCATATGAGATACGATTTCATATGTTTATTTGAATTAAAGTAAATTTCCATTAGATTAACTTACTGTACGACGTAAAACACTCCCGTCTACATTAGTTTTAAACAGTGAATCTCGTTTTGAAATGTAAAAATAAAATCATCCAATTTTATACATTATTTTCAAACTGAATTTTATGAAAAGTAAAATTTGCCAATGTTGTGTATGTGTAAGGATGCATCAGACTGACCCCCTAAAACCATTTGTTTCTTTAACATCTGACCCGATGTCAATAAGAAGCGCCAATTGAAGAAAAAAATGGAACGCAAGAATTAAAAAAATTGACCAGAATTTTGTTTTTATATTGGGTGAGGAGGTGGTGGGAGTCTGGATGTATTTCCGACACACTCTGTCAAAGGGTTATTTTGTTTTCAGAGGGCGCTTTGAAAGGCCCAAAAATGCTAAGTACGTTACCGTCCCAAACAATATTGTAGAAAAAGTAAAGTAGCTGCAGAGAAAGAAAAAAAAAAATAACACGACTTTTGCACATTTTCGTACAGACAATTGGAAGAGGCACAGATCTTTAAATTTTGAGCTGTAAGCGTGCAACAAAAACAAAATGTCGCCAGATATAAAAAGTCATCCAGAATTTGTATAATTTGGACGTATATAATACGGTATATACCGGAATTATGTTCTGCAGAAATATGCTTTTATATCCCTTTAAATAATAAACATTGTCACATTTAAAATATGTCAAAATGACAATAGAAACAAGATGAGGATTTTATTTTTATGATGCTCAGATGCGCTTTTCTTTTAAGAACATTTAAAGTAAGTGTTCATATTATTAAGCTTATATCCTTCTGATCCATTTCGCTTCTCTCCCCTCTGATCAACACACACCGGCGCACACATGGTACAATCTTGGTCTCATTCAATACCTCCCTTTTATCTGGCCATATGCAAAATATCTAGTAAAAATGATCAACCGGTTTTTGTGAAACGGCCATTTTCTCTCCAATGAACATCTTAATCAAACAAACGATAAACAGATTTTTCTTTTAGGGACAATATCATACGATTTCAAGCTTGTCCGTCTTCAAACACGGGCTTTAGTCGTACACACACACACACACACACACACACACACACACACACACACACACACACACACACACACACACACACACACACACACACACACAGTAATAAATGAAAAGAAAAGGGGAGACTGCCAGTGCTAATATTTCTCTCCCCCTACTTTACTTTGTAACCTTCCTCTATAACATAAAATAAAATAGACATTTTCTAGAAACAGAGCCACTGGATGGAGAAAATTTGGGTTTCTATGAAAATGGGTGCCGCTTCAAATCAGTCATTTAAGCATGGAGTTGTATGTATGCATTAACATTTTTAACATTTTATTGTGCAAAATTGAAATAAACACTGGCCCCTAACCTTTAGATTATGATTTTCACAGAAGAACTTATAAGGGACATTTTTTTTTATGTGCTCTGGAGTTTGAGACAAACAGCAACAGAGCATTTTGAATATTAACCCTTATCATTCAGAATACACCAGTGTGTGAAACAAGTGTGACTAAATTGAGTTAAGGTTTTAGATGAGGCCAGAAATATGCCGCAAGCTCATTTTTCATTGGTTTATGTAAATTAGCATATCCAATGAAATTAAAAAAAGAGTGCATCTTACTGTCGACATGGACTTGTCACCCGGGCTGCACGCAGCAGTCGCTTTAGTAGTCCAAGAGCTAGCCCGAACTACCGTGCACCCCTCCCCCCCCCCCCCCCCACAGTACTCAATAAGATTGGTTTCAAAGTGTACCTTGATATGTCCTGAGATGTTTAAGCAATGTTCCCCTAAAATCCTTAGGAACACACAAGAGATATGGCCCCCGCAAGGATACCGGGGTCATTCACGCTCTTCGCGGATGCTAAAATGAGCTTGAGAAACATTTTCCTCTAAATAAATCTGAATTCATTCCAGAAGCCCACATCAGGCATTATTATGTTAAGGCACACCTTCTGCGTCCTCTGCACACACACACACACACACACACACACACACACACAAAATAAAAAAACAGAATACAAATTATATTGAATCTGTGGCTCACAGAGAAGGTATTTGTGCACCGAGTAAAATGGCCATTTCCTCAAAATCACACACAAAAAAAGAGACCTTTTGCGTCCTCTACACACACACACACACACACACACACACACACACACACACACACACACACACACACACACACACACACAATAAGAAAACAGAATACAAATTATATTGAATCTGTGGCTCACAGAGAAGGTATTTATGCACCGAGTAAAATGGCCATTTCCTCAAAATCACACACACAAAAAAGAGACAAAAATAATGTGGCAGATGCCTTCAGATTTTCTATAGCACTGGCAGTCCATTTTCAGGCTTACATCATTAAAACAGGATGTCACAATTATTATAAACTTGACTTATGAGTGCCTCATTGATTGATTTTGTATCCCTAACCCCAAGGTGTAAAAATACACAAAATTAATTAGAAAAAAATACTAAAGTTTTTTCATTTCATTTTGACCTCTCTTTACCTATTACGTTTCAGTAATTTGAGCATAAAGTGCAAGAAAATGAGGAAAGTCAACTCCTTTATAATACGTTTGTGGTGAATGATAGCTTTTTCCAATTTAAAATTGCCAATTGCCGTTGTAGCTGATGCCCTCAGAAATTTTGTATACAACCGATAGTGTTGTTTTTTATTTTATAAGGTTTTAATGGTTAGGATAGAGTACCGCAGTTACTCCCAACCTGATTTTATGATGCTGTGATTGATTTAGAGGGCACAGTGGCTGAATCTGCTGCTCTACCCCCATTTTACCAGTATGCAAAGCAACGCAAAAATGATCATAAAAATTGATTATGTCTGTTTAAATAGGTTTGTTGCCAGTTTTCTTAACAAAGTATGCACTTCGAGCAATTTGTGATCATTTCATTGATTTCAATGTGACCCATCAATTTAATTGTAATTCTGTTTTGTTTTGTTTTGTTAAAGCATAAAAAGGGGGAAACATCTGTAAAGATTGGCTGCCGTTAAAAAAACTTAATAGAACAGCAAGACTGTAGTAAATCGCACATTCAGCAGTCTTGTTGTCATTCTTTTTTCAACTTAATGTGTATTTCTTCTTTTTCCTGCATTAAAAATGTCAAGCACAATGAACAAATACCTCACTAAACACACCTCTGGTTGATTTTATTGATAACAGGTAGCAGGCAAATTTCGGAAGCAAGCATTGGGAAAAACGTGAATTTATCAGAGCCTATATGCAACTTATTTGTCAACAAAACGTCACGTTCGTGGTAGTACTGGAATTGTGACGTAAAATCAGATCAGAACGTCATTGTCTTGCATGCCGCATTGGGTTATAATGTTGGCCGCATTGGGTTATAATTTAACAATAAATATTGCAAAATTTGCATTTTACAAATTTGGTATGTTTGCCTGGGCCAATTAATGCCAATATTTATTCAGGACATCGTGAAGAGAAACCGTGATCATTCATAAGTGCCCTCGTCTTAAACCTCAACATAACCATTCAAGAGGACAGAAAAAAAGTTTGATAATACGCTCACCACACACTCTAGGAATATATGCAGAAGAACTCGCAGACTGGACGTCATTATGCCATGGACAAAAGTCAATGATTTATCAAGCACAACGGGGCAGATTTTCCTTCATGGCCGTGAAAGAGGCCACCCTGCATCCATTGCTTTCTGCCGTGTTTACTCTAAAGTCGAAGGCAATATACAGTACAGTTTGAATCAGACTCCATTAACCCATTCAGCCCCGACGCCCAACAGCATGAGATGGGTCGACCATGATTCAAGCGTAGTGCCAGATTAGCTTGGCGCCTACATTATCATGGTCGACCCATCTCATGCTGGTGCATTAGATGAAGCCTCGGCCAAAATTTGGGAAATACGGCCGTCGGGCTGAATGAGTTAAAGTAGAGCTTTTCAGGTTGGGGGAAATACGTAGCTAAAGATTGCTGCGTGCACATTCATGTCGACAGTAGATGTATTTTAGTTTAGATAAACCAATGAAAATGAGCATGACGCGTATTTCCGGACTCATCTAAAACCTAATAAATGGACATCTGCTAAAATGATGCTTAAGCCTTGACACTTGTCATGCCTGTAACATGAAAATGAACAATTCTGCAACATATTCGCTTTACTAGTATTTCCAAGTTCATCCCGTCTTGTTTAACTTCTTAGCTCTGGCGCGCTATGGCTGTAGT
>BTPG01000002.1:191305733-191318233 GCA_036245525.1 Semisulcospira habei | reverse complement strand
CCGTGTTGGCAGGCCTGAGGCCCAGCGCCTCAGGTCTGGTGACTTGCTGGTGGAGTGCCGTACCCGGTCACACTCCAACGGGTTGCTGAGCCTCTCCTCCATTGGAGACACTCCAGTGGAGGTGACTCCCCACAAAACTATGAATTCGTCAAGAGGCGTAATCCAAGATCAAGCTTTGGCAGAACTGTCAGACGATGAACTTATACGGATGCTTAAGTCTCAGGGAGTGACTTACGTCAGGCGCTTCGCTTCCAAGCGAGGTGGTATGGAGATCCGTCTCCCTACCATCATCCTGACGTTTGGCACCCCCCCTCCTACTACAATATGGGGAGGCTACTACTCCTTGAATAAAAAGACTTGTGCGACATTTTAGCCTGACATTTTTAAGCTATATTTCCATCTTGTCTTAAGACCTTGCTTTTAGTCTGGCTGACCAGATTTTTACCCATCCCGCCGTGAGATGGCCTTAGTCGCCTGCTCGGCGTTAAACCCAAATAACTAACTAACTAACTAACCATGTGACAGTGGATGGGTACTGCGGCCAAAAAGTGCTGCTGCGTCAGGGGGTGCCACAGGGGGGAGCCCTGTCACCGACACTGTTTATTCTCTTTATTAACGACCTTGTGCCAAGGCTACCAAAAGGAATCCGCTCAGCCCTGTACGCAGATGGCCTAGTGCACAGAAGAGTATGCAACAACTGCTACATACAGGACAGACTGGACAAACAACTGGTGTGTGACAGAAAAATCATCAGCCACACTCTTCTCTCTCTCCAACAAAGCAAAGGCTGGCAGTCTAACACTGGGTAACACCCCTCTGCGGTATCAAGACTAACAGACATACCTTGTAGTCATGCTTGACAAGAGACTGATGTGGAAGCCGCACATCTGGAACGCAGACGCGAAAGCTTAACATCATGAGGAACAAGCCACAGTGAGACCACACCTTGAGTACGGATCAATGCATGGTTGACGGCAGTCAAACCAGCAAACCATTGATAGAGTTCACCGGCGCAATGAGATCCACCCTCGCGCTGGGACCATATGGCGTTGAGGCGCGTCCCCTGGGTGGTGGATAGGGGGTCCCTCGTGAGAGGGGTGCACCAAATGAAATAAGGTGCCGTGAACCAACATGGTCTAAGGGAAGGTGACCCCGACAGAAAACCCCTGGTCCTCCTAGTAAGGGGGTTGGGCGTGGGGGTAGCTTTTCCACCCTGCAAAAAAGGAAATAGCTACAAAAACGCCGACGAAAAGACTAACGGTAATTCCTTTCCTGGAGGAGGAAGATTCTTCTACCAGAAGACTTATGACGTCCTGTGGTGAAAGCCGGAAGTCTTCGGAAGCCACAGGACCGAGCCGCCTCTCTCTATCCAGGGATACAACCATGGGCACATGAAACGTCAAGACCATGTACCAGAGCGGCAAGGCCGCCCAGATAGCAGCGGAAATGCAAAAGTACAACCTTGCCCTGCTGTATCAGTGAAGCCAGATAGACGCAGTCTGGCCAGAAAAGGCTGTTTAGTGGGGAGATGATTCTGTATTCAGGTGTAGCAACAGAAGGTGTAGCATTCATGCTGTCACCAGTGGCACAGAGAGCGCTGATGGGCTGGGAACCTCTTGGGCCAAGAATTATCACAGCAGCCTTTAGAACCAAGAAAAAGCTCAAGCTGAACGTCATCCAGTGTTATGCGCCCACTAATGAGAGTGACGAGGAAGAGAAACAAGAGTTCTACGACCGACTCCAGAGTGCCTTGGACAAATGTGCGGAGCGGGACATCACCATCGTCATGGGCGATTTTAATGCCAAAATAGGGGAGGACAACACCGGATACGAAGAGGTGATGGGGAGACAGGGACTAGGCTTGGAGATGAGTGAGAACGGGGAGAGGTTTGTAGACTTTTGTGCTCTAAACCGACTTGTCATTGGAGGCAGCATCTTCCCACACAGAAGAATACACAAAGCAACTTGGGTCTCACCCGACCATACAACAGAGAACCAAATAGACCATATCTGCATTAGCAAGAAATTTAGAAGATCCCTTCAAGATGTTCGTGTGAGGAGGGGAGCAGATGTCGCCTCAGACCACCATTTGCTTACCTTAAGAATGAAGCTCAAGCTAAAGAAAAGCTGCAAAGAGACAACAAGAAGACAGCGCTATAATGTAGGCCTCCTGAGAGAAACTGGAGTTAGAGAAGAGTTCAAACTGGTGCTGGCCAACCGGTTTCAAGCGCTACTGGAGCTAGTAAATGAAGAGAAGGAGGTCACCACAGAGCAGCAGTGGAAGGCAGTTAGAGAGGCGCTGAGCTCAACATGCAAAGACACTGTAGGGTTCAGGAAACGCCATCACAAGGACTGGCTGTCGGCACAGACCTTGAAGAAGATAGAAGTGAGGAAGCAGAAGAAAGCAGTTGTCAACAACAGTCGCACGAGAGCAGCCAAAGTAAGGGCACAGGGGGAATACTTGGAATCCAACCGCGAGGTGAAGAGGAGTATCAGGGCAGACAAGAGGGCCTACACAGACAGCCTGGCAGCAGAGGCAGAAAAGGCAGCAGGCAGCGGCAACATGAAACAGCTCTACGACATTACCAGAAGATTGTCAGGCAAGTATGGCCATACAGAAAGACCAGTAAAAGACAAAGAAGGCAAGCCTATTGCAGACAGAACAGACCAACTCGACAGATGGGCCGAGTATTTTGAAGAGTTACTGAACCCACCCGACCCCCCAGACATCCAGCCGGCAGAGACCGACCTACCCATCAGCTGTGACAGACCCAGCCGGAAGAGCAGTGGCATTTTTGAAGAACGGCAAAGCAGCAGGCCCAGATGGCATCCCAGCGGAGTCTCTGAAAGCAGACCTAGAGACAACAGTGGAGATGCTGTACCCACTGTTTGGAAAGATCTGGGAAGAGGAGGTGATGCCGGCTGACTGGAAGGAGGGGTACCTAATCAAGCTTCCCAAGAAAGGCGACCTCAGCAAGTGTTCCAACTACAGAGGAATCACATTGCTGTCAGTACCAGGATCATCCTGGAGAGAATGAAGAGCCCCGTTGACCCCCAGCTGAGAGACCAGCAAGCAGGATTTAGGAAGAACCGATCATGTACAGACCAGATCGCCACTCTCCGCATCATCGTGGAACAGTCTCTGGAGTGGAGCTCCCCGCTGTACGTCAACTTTGTGGATTACGAGAAAGCATTTGACAGTGTGGACCGAGAGACTCTGTGGAAACTCCTACGACACTACGGTGTACCCACAAAGCTCGTCCGCCTGATCAAGAGCAGCTACGATGGCATGACATGTCGCGTGATCCATGAAGGACAGTTCACCAGGGAGCTCCAGGTGTACCCAAATCAGTTACATCAACTGCATCGGTCCATATTCGTAAAATATTTCTTTAGTATTTTCGTATAACACTTGTTATCGAGAAAAGAAACATCTGCACCAAACATTTCACAAAAAAACTTCGAAACTAATAAGCATCATTATCAAAAACATCCCGAATTGTAAAAATATTTTTGAAAACCCATTTGTCGACAGATTTCAGAAGTCGTGGGTTAAAAAACAATGGTTCGTTTTTTAATGCATCAATACTTGCGGAACAGAAAAGATTATGATATTCTTTAAAAATTGCCGCCACTTCTTTCCAGATGGGTTTTTCATCTCTAAACTTTCTAGAAAGTAACCACCAAAAACCACACACCATACAAAGATGCGTGTAAAAGGTTCCAGTTAGTCCATGAAGACTCTCCGAATCCAGGTGACCTTAACTGCTTTGTAAAAAAAATTCAATATCAGTTACTTCCATTCCCAGATGAAGTTAATCATCGCACTATTAATTTCTTTGAGACTTACCCTCCCTGGAGAGGGTAGAGAGATGAAGAGATGAGTAAAAATTTAAAGAATTAAGGACTTGAAGTCATTTCTTCCGAAAACAACATTTCTTCCAACAGGGTTAGATTTCGCAATTTCCACTGCTTTACAATTTCTTCATTTTTACAAGTTTCTGTATAATTCAGGAATATGATAACTGTGAAGGTATCCGGATTTAAAGGAGATGTTTAGATGTAAGACAAAACCTATTATCCTGGCTCAGACTTTTTCCATAGCTTCAATTTTGTTGAGCAACCATTTTTCTCATTCGTTTTTAACCTTCTTTTGTGACAAGCATAAGCTATTGTAATCTGAACAAGAAGATCCCCTGCCCCCGCCTATCAGGCACCCAATCGCCAGCCCACAGAGAAATACGCAGGTATAGAATAAGACGATCATTTCCATCCTCTCAATAAGAATGGATCAGGTCTCTTATATAACCCATGTCTTTCTCCGGAACTTAGGAAGTAGGCAGGAGAAACATACATACACAAACATGAAGGTGCGCTACTATATGTGGTCAGGATGGAAATGATCGTCTTATTCTATACCTGCGTATTTCTCTGTGGGCTGGCGATTGGGTGCCTGATAGGCGGGGGCAGGGGATCTAACTGTTTGTCTGTCCAGCGCTGTGATTCCCCTTGGTTTGAGTACATTTATTCCAGCGCTAGCCTCACCTATATGGTTTGTGAGTACTTGTATCAATAACTCGAGGCAAATTTGTATCGTCACATTGTTGTGTAATGTTCTGTGCATCTACTGTGGGCATTCAGGGTATTTACCCGACCACATATAGTAGCGCACCTTCATGTTTGTGTATGTATGTTTCTCCTGCCTACTTCCTAAGTTCCGGAGAAAGACATGGGTTATATAAGAGACCTGATCCATTCTTATTGAGAGGATGGAAATGATCGTCTTATTCTATACCTGCGTATTTCTCTGTGGGCTGGCTATTGGGTGCCTGATAGGCGGGGGCAGGGGATCTAACTGTTTGTCTGTCCAGCGCTGTGATTCCCCTTGGTTTGAGTACATTTATTCCAGCGCTAGCCTCACCTATATGGTTTGTGAGTACTTGTATCAATAACTCGAGGCAAATTTGTATCGTCACATTGTTGTGTAATGTTCTGTGCATCTACTGTGGGCATTCAGGGTATTTACCCGACCACATATAGTAGCGCACCTTCATGTTTGTGTATGTATGTTTCTCCTGCCTACTTCCTAAGTTCCGGAGAAAGACATGGGTTATATAAGAGACCTGATCCATTCTTATTGAGAGGATGGAAATGATCGTCTTATTCTATACCTGCGTATTTCTCTGTGGGCTGGCGATTGGGTGCCTGATAGGCGGGGGCAGGGGATCTAACTGTTTGTCTGTCCAGCGCTGTGATTCCCCTTGGTTTGAGTACATTTATTCCAGCGCTAGCCTCACCTATATGGTTTGTGAGTACTTGTATCAATAACTCGAGGCAAATTTGTATCGTCACATTGTTGTGTAATGTTCTGTGCATCTACTGTGGGCATTCAGGGTATTTACCCGACCACATATAGTAGCGCACCTTCATGTTTGTGTATGTATGTTTCTCCTGCCTACTTCCTAAGTTCCGGAGAAAGACATGGGTTATATAAGAGACCTGATCCATTCTTATTGAGAGGATGGAAATGATCGTCTTATTCTATACCTGCGTATTTCTCTGTGGGCTGGCGATTGGGTGCCTGATAGGCGGGGGCAGGGGATCTAACTGTTTGTCTGTCCAGCGCTGTGATTCCCCTTGGTTTGAGTACATTTATTCCAGCGCTAGCCTCACCTATATGGTTTGTGAGTACTTGTATCAATAACTCGAGGCAAATTTGTATCGTCACATTGTTGTGTAATGTTCTGTGCATCTACTGTGGGCATTCAGGGTATTTAACCGACCACATATAGTAGCGCACCTTCATGTTTGTGTATGTATGTTTCTCCTGCCTACTTCCTAAGTTCCGGAGAAAGACATGGGTTATATAAGAGACCTGATCCATTCTTATTGAGAGGATGGAAATGATCGTCTTATTCTATACCTGCGTATTTCTCTGTGGGCTGGCGATTGGGTGCCTGATAGGCGGGGGCAGGGGATCTAACTGTTTGTCTGTCCAGCGCTGTGATTCCCCTTGGTTTGAGTACATTAAATTCCAGCGCTAGCCTCACCTATATGGTTTGTGAGTACTTGTATCAATAACTCGAGGCAAATTTGTATCGTCACATTGTTGTGTAATGTTCTGTGCATCTACTGTGGGCATTCAGGGTATTTACCCGACCACATATAGTAGCGCACCTTCATGTTTGTGTATGTATGTTTCTCCTGCCTACTTCCTAAGTTCCGGAGAAAGACATGGGTTATATAAGAGACCTGATCCATTCTTATTGAGAGGATGGAAATGATCGTCTTATTCTATACCTGCGTATTTCTCTGTGGGCTGGCGATTGGGTGCCTGATAGGCGGGGGCAGGGGATCTAACTGTTTGTCTGTCCAGCGCTGTGATTCCCCTTGGTTTGAGTACATTTATTCCAGCGCTAGCCTCACCTATATGGTTTGTGAGTACTTGTATCAATAACTCGAGGCAAATTTGTATCGTCACATTGTTGTGTAATGTTCTGTGCATCTACTGTGGGCATTCAGGGTATTTACCCGACCACATATAGTAGCGCACCTTCATGTTTGTGTATGTATGTTTCTCCTGCCTACTTCCTAAGTTCCGGAGAAAGACATGGGTTATATAAGAGACCTGATCCATTCTTATTGAGAGGATGGAAATGATCGTCTTATTCTATACCTGCGTATTTCTCTGTGGGCTGGCGATTGGGTGCCTGATAGGCGGGGGCAGGGGATCTAACTGTTTGTCTGTCCAGCGCTGTGATTCCCCTTGGTTTGAGTACATTTATTCCAGCGCTAGCCTCACCTATATGGTTTGTGAGTACTTGTATCAATAACTCGAGGCAAATTTGTATCGTCACATTGTTGTGTAATGTTCTGTGCATCTACTGTGGGCATTCAGGGTATTTACCCGACCACATATAGTAGCGCACCTTCATGTTTGTGTATGTATGTTTCTCCTGCCTACTTCCTAAGTTCCGGAGAAAGACATGGGTTATATAAGAGACCTGATCCATTCTTATTGAGAGGATGGAAATGATCGTCTTATTCTATACCTGCGTATTTCTCTGTGGGCTGGCGATTGGGTGCCTGATAGGCGGGGGCAGGGGATCTAACTGTTTGTCTGTCCAGCGCTGTGATTCCCCTTGGTTTGAGTACATTTATTCCAGCGCTAGCCTCACCTATATGGTTTGTGAGTACTTGAACAAGAAGAGTTTTAAAAAATAATTAAAAGCTGAAGATCGGGAGAACTTTATGCCGATACAACAGATGTACTTACGCCTGTCACCCCTACCAGGGTATAGGCCGTCCAGCGACTCCTGTCCTGTGCTTCCCCTTCGATTTTACTCCAGGTGGTTTTACTCTTGATGTCTGCTTGGACGTCTCGACGCCAGGTGTTTCTCGTCCCGCCTCTTTTCCTCTTTCCCTGGGGGTTCATGCCTAGTGATTCTGGAAACTGGCTTTCTCAGACTGTGACCAATCCATCTCCTTTTTCGTCCAATTTCATTCTCTGCTCTGTTCTCTTCCAGAGTCTGACGTTGTTGATCTTCTCTGGCCGGTGGATTTTCAGGATTCTTCTAAGGCAACTGTTTATGAAGATCTGTACTCTGTTGACTGTGTTTTGTGTCAACCTCCAAGTCTCTGCTCCATATAGAACTGATTTTACGTTCGAGTTGAAAATCCGGACTTTGGTGTGTTGTGACAGCTCTCTGGAACTCCACAATTTTTTCAGATGGAGAAAGGCTGCTCTGGCTTTACCGATTTGTGCTCTGACATCTGCATCAGTGCCACCTTTTTTGTCGATGATGCTCCACCTCTTCCAAAGGGGTGCCAGCAAGCAAGACTGGTTCTTTCACCACACGGCCTCATACATCTTCTGGTAGAACAAACTTCCTCCTCCAGGAAAGGAATTGCTTAGCGGTCTTGGCATTCCATGTGCCCATGGTTGTGTCCTTGGATAGAGAGAGGCGGCTCGGTCCTGTGGCTTCCGAAGACTTCCGGCTTTCACCACAGGACGTCATAAATCTTCTGGTAGAAGAACCTTCCTCCTCCAGGAAAGGAATTGCTGTTTGTCTTTTCGTCGGCGTTTTTGTAGCTATTTCCTTATTTGCAGGGTGGGGAAGCTACCCCCAAGCCCAACCCCCTTCCTAGGAGGACCAGGGGTTTTCTGTCGGAGTCTCCTTCCTTTAGACCATGTTGGTTCACGGCACCTTATTTCATTCGGTGCACCCCTCTCTCCCCTATCCACCACCCAGGGGACGCGCCTCAACGCCATATGGTCCCAGCGCGACAGATGTGCATACTGACATTTTGTTTCATAAATACACTTTTTCACTGATGAGGTATTGAATCTGAACAGCCATTTACCGACTGGATAGCAAAAGAGCAGAGTGATCGGATCTGTATGATGCATTAATCCCTGATGTACAGCTGCGTCCGATATAAGAAAAAAGTCCAAGGTGGTTTCTTCTCCTCCACGTAAATATTGTATCATTAGGATGCATTTCTCTCCAAATATCTATCAAGTTAAATTCTTCAATTACCTCGTGTAGTTTTTCTCTGTCGAGTGGATTATTTGTGCGCTTGTAATTATGACAATCAAGCTTAGGGTCCAAGACCATATTCCAATCACCTCCCAGAATCATAGGAACATTTTTTAATTCTTATGCATCAAATGCAAAGGGTCTGGCTGTTCTAATTAACAATATTTTGGGTTTTAAACACCTTGGCTTGTATAATGACTTTGAAGGAAACTACACGATTCTTAAAGCGCTTGTTGAAACTGTGTACTTGCTGGTTAATGTGCACGGGCCAAACAATATTCGCATAATTTGCTTTTCAACTGTTGATAAAAAAATTGCAATCGTTGTTTGGCCCGTGCACATTAACCAGCAAGTACACAGTTTCAACAAGCGCTTTAAGAATCGTGTAGTTTCCTTCAAAGTCATTATACAAGCCAAGGTGTTTAAAACCCAAAATATTGTTAATTAGAACAGCCAGACCCTTTGCATTTGGTGCATAAGAATTAAAAAATGCTTGATTTCGCCCTGATGATATGCTCTTGTTTCTCCGTAAAGTGTGTTTTTTGTAGAAAGCAAATGGTATATTCTTTTTCTCTCAAAAGATGCAACACGTCCCGTTTCCTCCGATCTCCGAGGCCTCTACAATTCATGCTACAAAACGATACTCTCCTATCCATAAAATATATGAAAAGTACAAGCATGCATTTCACATAGTGGGCTATAGTAAGCCCTTCGCCACTTTCTATCCTAATTAGCTATTGAAACACCATTAAATTTAACAATTTTATGTGACAAAAAGGACACAAAATCCAAGAAAATTGCTTTTAAGAAAGTGTGCATAGTGTACACATATGCATGTGCACCTGCAGGCACATGTGCACACAAAGCAAGACTCTCTCTGGTACTGACAGTGTATACTGTCTAAGAGATGTACATTCTCTAATCCGAGATAAAGCTCCACAGTTGGTACCTACTCTAAGAAAAACAAAAACAACGCGCATGCACCCACATATATCAATACACTCATAAATGTATTTCTCATGCAAGTTGTCCACGTGCATGTCAGCACACATGGATATGGAAAAACATTACATTTATCCTACATTTAAATCTTGCCAAAACCAGACAAATATATTGTAAAGAGAGAAATGCCTTTTCAGTTCGACCAGACACAGATATGAACAGGTTGTTGATGTTTGGCCCCATGCCTTCAGCATGTAGCAGCGGACCAAAACCAGACACCTGGACATGACAGGGCTGTTTATACCGGCCAGTACCACGGCTGTGGGAGCTGTGGGAAAGTTTACTTCCCTGAGAAGTTCACACGCCACAGTTGCAGTCACAAGCCGATAGTCATGAACATTTATAGACACAGAGGAATATTAGTTGTTGCTGTTTTGAAACATAACAAGGCTCTGTTCTTGTACAGCTCTGTGATGAGAATTTCACTAGTTAACTGGATCTGGAATGTTCTTTCTTTCCATTTGTACGATATGTTTTACATCAGTTTGAGAAAAGGACAGGCAGTTGTTTTTCATGAGCCAGCACAGACCAGGGTTGCTGATTATAAGGGTAAGTCGTCACTTTTCTTTTGAAAAACATTTTAAGGTTATAATTTATGCAGCCGGGCAGTATAATTTATGTCCCTTCCAAGACTTATATACTGACATGTAATAATAATTATATTCTCTGTCCCTACAGTAGTAATTACAGAGATTTGGAGTAACTTGTCTCTGTGTGTGTGTGTGTGTGTGTGTGTGTGTGTGTGTGTGTGTGTGTGTGTGTGTGTGTGTGTGTGTGTGTGTGTGAAGTGATTTTAACATGATTCATAAAAGTTATAAAGATGTCTCCATAATTACAGAATATACCAGCCAAAATGGATGCTGAATGGTCAGACATCGATGAGCAAGCCATGGCGGACACTGATTAGCTACATTATAAAAGGACCACAAACAACCCATCTGATGGATAGACGGCCCCTAGCAAGTTAAGCCCTTTTCTGACTACTCACCTGAGAGAGAGGGCATAAGGAAACAGATGCTGAGGAAACCTGTCAAATCCCACCCTAGAAAAAGATTACCGCAATGGTTTTCTGTCCCCGAGGCATTCTGTCTGCTCATACATTTTGTTTTCGTTATGTTTTATGCTAATTTCGATTCTAGAGATTTTTCGCTGTGAAATGAGTAATCAAACTTACTTACACCTGTCACCCCTAAACGGGTCAACTTCGATTCTACTCCAGTCTCTTGATGTCTGCTTGGAGGTCTCGACGCCAGGAGTTTCTCAGCCTACCTCTTTTCCTCTTTCCCTGGGGGTTCCATGACAATGCCTGCCTAGTGATACTGGAAGCTGGCTGTAACGCACGCAGACTTGCCCACAGTCGTACGCACAGACACGCAACAGACACATAAACCGCCACTGACTCAGACGGGCGCATTCATGCGGTAAAACACAACACACGGGCTCCCTTTCTAAAGTAACCTTTATACACTATAAATGAAAAAAGAACGACTTAAATGACTATCAACTATATATACACTGTTCCATCATCACACCACACACGTATCACAATATCTTTGCCAGGTTAGGTCTTAGTCTCACATTGCCTCCAACCTGTTTGATGTTGCCTGGTTACGTTGGTCCTTCTCACGTCTAGGCGTGAAAGTCCTTCGTCGTACGCTTGTTGCCGTCCTGTCTCTCTCTTTGGGCACGGACGTCCTTGTTCTCGTATGGTACTCAGTTCTCGCTTGGACTTGGGTGTCTTGGTCCCCAGTCAGACTCACTCTCAGAAGAGCTGGAGGGATGACCTCACGTAGGTCCCACCTGCGACTCGACGTCTCGGCGTCCGTCTTTCCACTCTTGTTACAAGAACTCTGAATAGACAACAAAAGTCCCAACGTAACACTTGCTAAACACACAACATATTGGATCAATGAGAAACGTCACGTAACCTGGCTGATACACGTTCATTCACACACACACACGTGCTTCATAAACTATTTTCGTATCACCCCAATATCTCTGTCACTATCTTGAAACAGACTATAGCCTAACTGACACTCTTGCTATACCTTACTCTATACCCTGGAAAAGACTATGCTTACCCAACCACGTACTATCTTCATAGCGGCTTAGACATACACACTTCATATTTATTCCTTTAGTCATCTAACTCGGTAAACAACTGTATACAAAAACACCGGTTACTTCACCGAATTCTAAACATACTATAACTAAACCAAACCGGAACACCGCTATACAACCACATTAATCTTACCACGCATACTGTCTTTAACTAAACAACTATCAATACTACGTTTATAGAAACATACCTGAAATCTAGGCTTCAGAGTCTTGGAATGCGGGCTAGGTAACTCAAACACAACCGTTCCATACGACAAGACAGCCCCGCACTACCGATCTAGACCTCTGACAGTCACAGCTTCCGCCTAGAACTCACTAAACAGAACTCACTAAAAATCCCGTGCTAACCATGTCTTACAGATTTCCACGTGCGTCTAGTGCCACACGGACTATTGGCACAAACAAACCGTCAACAAAACGCGTACCGTACTAATCCTACTGTGTGAGCACTATGCACAAGCATAGAGCTTCATCACATTGGCTTTCTCAGACTGTGACCATCTTCTTCGCCCAATTTCATTCTCTGCTCTTATCTGCTCTGTTCTCTCCCAGAGTCTGACGTTGCTGATCTTCTCTGGCCAGTGGATTTTCAAAATTCTTCTAAGGCAACTGTTCATGAAGGTCTGTACTCTGTTGACTGTGGTTTTTGTCAATCTCCATATAGGAGAACTGAGAGAGAGAACAAGAGAGATTTCCAGGACTCCGGATTCTCATAAGCCGAGCAAATACTCAAAAACTGTTTATTTTTAAACATTAAAATCTCTCACCGGCTCTCACACACGTAAACCCCATTTAACCATCGCAGACTGCAATTCGCAGAGTATTGATTTCCCCCCC